>JAREIK010000307.1:261135-578109 GCA_029783825.1 Sapria himalayana | reverse complement strand
TTTGACTATCTATCTTTCTCTCAATCTATCAATTTATCTATCAATTTATCTATCAATTTTTCTATCAATTTATCTATAATATATATATCTATATATTTATCTATTTATTTGTGTATCAATCTATCTATTAATCTTTCTATCAATATATCTATTAATCTGTCTAACAATCTATCAGTATATTTATCATTCAATCTACATATCTATCTATTTATCTATCTATCTTTCTATATTTCTAAACATCAATATGTCTATCTATCTTTTAAAAAATATATCTATCTATTTTTCTATCTATTTGTCTATCTATTTGTCTATCTATTTGTCTATCAATCTTTGTATCTATTTGTCTATCTATTTGTCTATCAATCTTTGTATCTATTTCTCTATCTTTCTATCTAATGATATCTCTATATGTATATAAATTTGTCTATCTATGTGTCTATCAATCTTTCTATCTATCTGTCTATCATTATAACTATCAATCTATCTATTAATCTGAATATTAATCAATCTATCTATTTATCTATCTATCTGTCTATCTAAATATATATCTGTATATCTATCTATCAATCGATCTATCTATATGTCTATCTATTATTTGTATATCTATCTGTCCCTCTATTTGTCTATCTTTTTCTTAACTATCTGTTTATATATCAATCTATCAAATCTATCTATTTATCTTTGTATCTGTCTTTATATCTATCTATTTATCTATCTATCAGTGTATTATCAATAGATCTATATGTCTATCTTTTGTCTATGTATTTTTCTATCTATCTCCCTATATATCTATCTATATATTTTTCTATCAATCAATCAATCAATCATTCTATCTATCTCTCAATCAATCAATTAATCTATCTATCTATCTATTTATCTATCTATCTATCTATCTATCTATTTGTGTATCTATCAAACTATCTATCTATCTATCTTACAGTTTATCTATCTGTGTGTGTGTTGTGTGTGTGTGTGTATATATATATATATATATCTATCTTTCTATATGTCTATGTATCTGTTGATCTATTTGTCTATCTATCTGTCTGTCTATTTTTCTAATAATCTATCTATCAATTAATAAATCTATCTTTCTATCTATCTTTCTATGTACATACTTTTTTATCTATCTTAATATCTATTTGTCTATGTATCTATATATCAATTTGTCTATCAATTTGTCATTTTTTTAAAAAAATGTTTATTAATTATAACCCTCTCTTTTAGCGGAGGAATACCTTTTGTACAAACTAAAATCTACCCTTTACCCTCTTACACCCTTTACACTTTAGTAAAAATTTAAAAATGAAACGGTAAGAACTAATCCTTCTTAATGCTTATGCATGTGTGCACCTATTGTGCATATTTTATTTTAAAATTCTTCAGTTATTGCTTTGTCACCATATTGAACCTTTATGCCTGATTGTCTGCATGCTTCCACTTTTTCGAGTGCTTAACTTCCCCCTCGTGCTCTCCCTTGTATAGCTTAATTGTCGATATTGTTCCTGCAAAACAAAACATCTTTTCTAGATAGCAATCTTATTTCCCATTTATACCTTAATTATTTGCTGCATAAGATCAATCAAGACCCCCTACGCTGCTCTTTATCTACATAAGCCACTTTTTTCCAAGGCTTATGAGAGTTGCTCCCAATGATTTATGCTTCTTCACTTTGTGTGCTATTTTAGAGCCTTGACATTCATCAATATCTTTCATTCTCCCATGTGCTGGATTTTCCAGCTCTGAATGACAGCAAATCCTAATCTATAGATTGAGTTCCTAATGATCTAGTATCCATAAAAAGTTAACACATGACCTTACAACAGACTCTTACAACACATGACATAATTGATACACAGACACTTTACAGATTCTAAGAATAAACTCTTAAAACAATCACAAATACATGAACATGTAATCATTGCAGACCAGATTTTTCTGAATCTTTAGATGAAGCCCTACGCTGCTAAGAAAATAGAAAAAAAATAAAGACAAATATACATCCCTTTACATGCCTCTCGCCTTGTTTCCCTTCTAGCCATATCTGGTAGATTCCCCTGTAGAGACAGAAGTTCCCCTACATTGGAAGCTGCTCCCATTCCTTTTAGAAATTTGCTTTAATCATTAGACTAATCTTCTATCTTTATCTCTTACTCCAATTCTACCCTTTCTAACTCTTAAATAAGGGAAGGCCCTCATACCACTCTATCATTTAATAGGTATTTCAATTTGAATATAAATCTCTCAATCAATCAATCAATCAACCAGTCTATCAATTTATTTATCTATATATCTGTCTATCTATATGTCTATCAAACTATCTATCTATCTATCTATCTGTCTATCTATCTGTCTATCTCTCTCTCTCTCTATCTGTTTATATATCTTTTTAATAATCTATCTATCTATCTGTATATCTATCAGTCTATCTTTATGTATATCTATCTATCTGTCTATCAATTTTTATTTCAATCAATCTATCTATATATCTATATATCTATTTGTGTATCAATCAATCTATCAATCTGTCTATCAATCTATATATCAGTCTGTCTATTATTTATATATATATATATATATATATATATATATATATATATATATATATATATGCCCTTTATATATTTCTAATTATCAATCTTTATATCTATCTTTTAAATAATATATCTATCTATTTTACTATCTATTTGTCTATCAATCATTCTAGCTATTTGTATATCTATCTTTTAATATAATGATATTTGTATATGAATATAAATCTGTCTATCTATGTGTCTATAAATCTTTCTATCTTTCTATCTATCATTCTGTCTATTAATCTTTCTATAAATCTATCAATTTGAATATTAATTAATCTATCTATTTGTCTATCTATCTATCTATCTAACAATTTAACAAACTATTTATATATCTATCAGTCTATCTATCTATCTATTTGTCTATCTATTATTTGTATATCTATCTGTCTCTCTATTTGTTTATCATTTTTCTATCTATCTATTTATATTTCAATCTATCTATTTATTTATCTATCTGTGTCTATCGCTTTATATATTTGTTTATCTATCTGTCTATATATCTATCTATATGTATATCATTCAATCGAATCTACTTGTCTATAAATTTGTCTATCAATCTATCTATTTATTTATCTATCACTCTATCTTTTTATCTATCTATCTATCTTTTAGTCTAACTATATTTCATTCAATCTATCTAGTTGCCTATCTATTTATGTATCTATCATTCTATCTATCTGTCAGTATATTTGCTTATTTTTTTTAGCTATTTGTTTATATATATATATATATATATATATATATATATATCTATCTATCTTTCTATCTATCCATCTAACTACCTATACATCTATCTATTTTATTTGTCTATCTATCTGTCTATCTATATTTCCATCTATGTGTGTATCTTTATATTTATTTATTTATTTATTTATCTATCTGTCTATCTATCTATCTATCTTACTATTAATATTTCTATGTATCTATTTATCTAACTATCTATCTAACAATATTTCTATTTGTCTTTATATATATCTATCTATCTATATTTTGCCTATCTATCTATTTATTTATCTATCTATCCATCTATCTATCAATCTATTTGTTTATCTATCTATCTATCCATCTACATAAATATCTATCTCTCTATTTTACTTTCTATCTATCTATCTATTTGACTATCTATCTAACAATTTATCTATCTTTCTGACAATCTATCTTTTTGACAATCTATCTTTCTGACAATCTATCTTTCTTTTTTCTATATATCTATCTGTCTTTATATCTATCATCTATCTATCTATTTGTCTATATATTGGTCATCTACGTGTCTATATATATATATATCTATCTATCTATCTATTTGTCTTTCTATTTAAATATCTATTTGTCTATATATCTATCCTTCTATTTTTCTAACTATTTATCTATCTATCTATTGATCTATCTGTCTATCTAATATCTAGCTACCTCTCTATATATCTATATAACTATCAATAAGTCTATCTATTTTTCTATTAGATCTATTTGTGTATCTATCTATTTATTTATTTATATATTAATCAATAATTCTATCTATCTATCTATCTATCTATTTATCTATTTATCTATCAATCTATTTTTCTATCTATGTGCTTGTCTATCTATCTATCACCTATTTGTTTATAAATCAATCTATCTATGTATCTTTGTCTATCTATCTTTTTCATTATCTATCTATCTATCTATCTATCTGTCTGTCTGTCTGTCTGTCAACGTGTCTGTATATTTGTATGTCTATATGTCTATCTATCTATCTATCTAACTATCTATCTAATTTTCTGTGTGTCAATCTATCATTCTATCTCTATATCTATTTATTTGTTTATCTATCTATTATATGACAACCTAAAAGTCTATCTATCTATCTATTTGTGTTTCTATCCATCTATATATCTATATATCTATTTGTCTATCTATATGTCTAACTATCTACCTACCTATCTGTTTATATATCAGTCTTTCTCTTTATTTATTTATCTATCTATCTAATAGTCTATCTATTTGTCTATCTTTTTATCTATCTATTTTTCTATTTATCTATGTTTATATATATATATATATCTGTCTATCTAACTATCTATTTGTATATCTTACCAACTAACTATATGTTTATATATTTGTCTTTCTATCTATCTACTATTCTATCTATTTATCTATATGTCTATATATCTATCTATCTAACTATCTATCTAACTATCCATCTCTCTATATATATCTATCTATATATTTGTATATCTATTTGATTATGTATATGTATATTTCTCTATCTATCTATTTATCTATATATCTATCTATATATCTATTTATATATATTTGTCTATATATCTTAGAGGTGTCAAACGGCAGGGCCGGGTCGGCCCGGCTCATTTTTTTAGGGCACGAGCGTGCTTCCGTGCCGGGCCGGTTACTGTACCGTGCCGTGCCCGGACCGGCACGGTTCAAAAATAGCCGAACCCGGCATGGCCCGTAGGCAAGGCAGGCCGTGCCGTGCCGTGACGGGCCCGCTCGGGCCTGGCCTGGCCAGGCCATACGGGCTAGGGCAGACCCGAGAGGCAAAAATTTTTTTTAAAAAATTTTAGATATTGTAATTCTGTAAGTGTATAGTATTAAATATTAATATTTTTAAAAATGTTAAAATTAAAAATAAATTAAAAAAACAAAGTTTAGAATTTTTTTTATCAAAATCAAATTAGTTTAACTTTTATTATAATTATAAATTATATATTAAAGTTATTAATTTTTAAAAGAAAATTAAAATCATAAAAAAAATAAATCAATACATTATGTTAGTAAAAATAAAAATTAAAAAAAACATAAACAACACAAATGAAAAATTACTAATCATCCATTTGAAACCGAAGGTTCGAACAAAACAAATATCAGTTTCAACACAATGTACAAAAAAAGCGTACAAATACAATCAATAAAAAAAACATCGAAAACAAAAAACAATAGATCATCATCAATCGTCAATCGGTATATCATGAGAATAATCAGCTGCAACATCAAGATCAGTATCATATGGATCATCATCATCGGCAATCAACTCCCCTGCCACCTTAGTGGATGTGGATGGGACAGTAGTGCCAGTCCCAGTCCCTACTCCAGCACGATCATAGATGCTAAACCTCGATTCCCCCAATCCTTCAAACAAGCCAAGGCTTCAACTATATCTAGACGTAATCTCGATCTCCTATCCGAAATCACATTCACTGCAACAGAAAAAGTAGACTCCGATGCTATGCTCGACACCGGAGGAGTCAGTAGATTCCGTGCCATCCTAGATAGCACGGGAAAGGCGGACTCATATGAATTCCACCACTATAATAAATCAAGATTCTTAGTATCAGAATGTGATAGGATTGAATAGTAATCAGTATGTAAGTACCGAGACAGCTCGCTCCTATGTGATGGTCCACCCATACGTTTCCCCCTCGCTAGCTGAATGGAAAAATCATCATCTCCGAACAAGGTATCAATGTCCATATTCATAGTCTCACTATTACCACCATCATACCTAGTATCGTAGTATGTGAATAGGTCAGTCAACTTCTTGTGAATGAACCCTTCAGGTGGCTCTTCCAGGTTCATGAATGAGGAAATGAAAGTCAGGGTGTTTTCTACCCCTTCCACCTTAACCCTAGGGTCCATGCATGCAACGAGGCAATAAAGAGATGAAACGGTGGACCAGTACTTCAAGTACTTGGTCTCCATCTCTGCATCCATATGGCTAAGCGTCGGGTCATCTCGATACTTCCTAAACATGCTACTAATGTTGCATATGCACCGGAGTGCAATGCAAGTGGTGGGCGTATAAACCGACAAACACATGTTTGTCATGTCATAAAATATCTTCAGGAATTTCATAAATGAAATTCTTGAAGCCCAGTCAGTGTCGTCAATAATAAGTTCGTCACTCTCACTATTGACGTAATCGGATATCACGTGTTCGTATCCAACACATGATTCTAATATAAGGTACGTGTAATTCCAACGATGTCTCACATCCGATTGGAATTTCTTCTTCTTAAGATTCGCAGACAAACAGAGACTACCAAACTCTTGTTGTCTGTGAGGAGTGCGAATATATTTTAGTGCATTACGTATATTATCCAATGCGGGGCAACACACCTTCATACCCACTTAAACAATCAGTTTAATCACGTGACACATGCATCTAACATGAAAGATCTCTCCTAATGGTGCGTCTCTAATATTACTAACAAACATATTGATCGTTACTCCATTATTAGAAGCGTTATCGAATGTGACACTAAAAATTTTATTTTGAATTTTATATTCCTTAAAGATTTTCATCATACACTCAAAAATGGCCCGGCCATCATGAGGATGAAGAATCTCAGAGAATCGTAAAATTTTTTTATTGATTGTCCAGTTAGAATCTACATAGTGACTCGTGAGACATGCATAAGAAGAATCATCATGACTTGTCCATATATCGGACGTCACGGACACCACTCCACTATATGCCATAAATTCCTTAATTATTTTTTGTTTTTCTAACTTATATATCTTTAGTATGTCATTCCTAGATGTGGACCTAGGAATCCTACAATAGGAAGGCTGAAAATAAGTCTGCATGATGCGCACTACCCTTTGATCTTCCAAAAATCTGATCGGAAGACCCATCAATGTGATGAGCCTGGCCATGCCGTCCCTACCCAACTCGCTGGAGTATACGAAGGGAGTAAACTTTGAGACTGAACTCGATACAGTCTCAAAAAATGCAGTGCCAAGTTGGGTTTAGCTAGGATCTAATGGTCCATGTTTTTTGGTACATAATTCGGCATGCTTCTTAAGGTGCCCAGTCCCAAATGAACTCTTACATGTTAATAGTCTCATACAATATTTGTACTATGCCATTTCTTGTTCCTCACCCCTAACATTTTTTTGTGTTATGATTTTAAAATAAGTCCAAACTACAGAAGTCCTAGTTTTTTATTTTTTAGAACTTTGGGTTGAGACGACTGGAGAAACCAAAGTTTCAGCAGCCTCAGACCTCTGTGTAATATTTTATTTTTCTAAATTTAAATACGTGTCAGGTGTATTTGTCATTTTTTATGATTTTTTTTCCTAATTTTTTCTAGAGAGAGAAACTATAGAGAGAGAAAGTAAAAAAAGCGTAAAATAAATTACCCGGTAAAAGTAGTGAGGTCGGTCACGTGCACGGTGCACCGCAGTCAAGCTCTAATGTTCAAAACTCAAGTCGAGTTTCACGAAAATCCAAGCCGAAAGGAAAATCCCGAGGCCTGAGAGAGAGAAGCACAGTTTATGTGAGAGAAAGAGAAAGATTTGAGAGAATATATGTTTTTGAAAAACATAAATGTTAAAGGGAGGGGGATAGAATTTATAGATTAAAGATATTAATTTTTTATAAAAAATATATATTTTTTATATATTTTTTGAATTTTTAATAATTATTTAGGGGGCAGAATCATGAGGACCGTTGGATTCTGCCCCCTAGCCGTTGGAGGTGAATCCAACGACTGAAAATTAATATTAATTGAATATTTTTTTTCCCGTTGGGATTGGGACCGAGGGTCGGGTCCAATCAGACCTGACCCGTGGTCTTTTTTTCGGGAGGGGCCGGGCGCCACGTGGCTGCGTGAAACTGGCACGGAAAGAACCCATGCAGGCGTGCCGTGCCACGGGCCTAGCCGTGCTAGGTCAGGCACGGCACGGCACGAGCCAGGCGCGACACGACATGGCTCGTGCCTAACCAGAGCACGGCATGACACGGGCCAGGCGCGACACGACATGGCTGGTGCCTAACCCGGGCACGGCACGGGCCGGGCATGGGGTTTTAACGAGCCGGGCCATCCCAGGCACGGCCGAACCATGCCGTGCCTTGTGCCGGGCCGGCCCGGCCCGGCCCGATTGACACCTCTAATATATCTTTTTATCAATCAATCAATTAATTTATCTATCTAACCATTCACATATCTATATGTCTATCTATCTATCTATTGATCGATTGATCTGTCTGTCTATCTATATGTCTAACTATAAATAAATAAATCAATCAATCTACATATCTATCTATCAAAAATGTCTATCTAAATAACATTCTATCTATTTATCTATCTATCAATATGTCTGTCGATTTATCTACCTATAGATCTATCTACTTGTCTATCTATATCTTTACCTATATATATATATATATATATATCTATCAATCTTTATTTCTTTCTATCTAACTATATGTCTATCTATCTATTTATCTATCTATCTATCTATCTATCTATCTATCTATCTGTCTGTCGGTTTGTCTGTCTATATATCTGTATGTCTATTTGTCTATATATCTATATTTGTAATTTTTTGTCAATCTTTATATCTATCAATCTGTCTGTCTATCTATCATTCTAATAGTCTATCTATCTATCTATCTATCTGTTTATCTATTTGTTTATATATCTAATATTCTAATTGCATATCAATCAATCAATCTATCTATTTATCTATCAATCAATCAATCAATCTATCTATCTGTCTGTCTGTCTATCAATCTATCTATCTCTATATCTAACTATCTAAATGTCTGCCTATCTGTTTATCTATGTTTTTGTCTATATATTTGTCTATCAATCTGTATGTCTATTTATATATATATATATGAGTATCTATCTGTCTATATATTAGTCTATATACCTGTATATCTATTTGTCTTAATTTTTGTTCAATCTATCTGTTTATTTACATGTCTATCTATATGTCTATATATATATATATATATTTGTCAATCTTTTTTCTATATATATATATTTGCCTATCATTATATCTATATATTTATTTATATATTAATCTATCTATCTATTTGTTTATTTTTGTCTTGCTATCTGTCTATCAATTTATCTCATATATATATATACACACACATATTTGTCTATCAAACTATCTATCTATTTGTGTATCTATCAGTCTATCTATCTATCTATCTATCCATCCATCTGTCTATTTACCTATCTGTCTATTTATATATTTGTCTATCTATCTATCTATCTATCTATTTATCAATTTGTCTATCTATCTGTATATCTATTTCTCTATCTATTTGTATGTCTATCTTTCTATATATCTATTTATCTATTTGTCTATCTATTTTTCTAATTATCTATTTGTCTGTCTCTATATAACTCTATCTATATGTTCATCCATTCATCTATCTATCTATCTATATATCTGATTTTCTATTTGACTATCTATCTGTCTATCTATCTATTATCTATCTATCTATCTGCTTGTCTATATATCTGTCTATCTACAAGTATATCTATTTATCTATTTGTTTATCTATCTGTATATTTTAAAGTTTATATATCAGTCTTTATATTTATAGATCTATATATTTGTCTATGTATCTGTCTATCGAACTATGTATCTATCTATCTATGTATTTATCTGTCTATCTATATGTCTATCTATCTAATTATCTATGTATCTGTCTATCAATTTGTCTATCTATGTGCCTATCAACCTACCTACCTGTCTGTCTATCAATGCATCCATACCTCTATCTATCTATATGTTTATCTATCTATCTGTCTGTCTGTCTATATTACTATCTATCAGTCTAATTATCAATCTACATATCAATTTGACTAACTATATGACTATCTATCTGTATATCTATTTGTGTATCAATTTGTTTGTCAATCAATCAATCAATCTATCTATCTATTTCTCAATTAGTCTATCTATTTTTCAATCTATCTATCAATATGTCTATCTATTTATCTATCTTTTGGTCTATATGTTTTGTCTATATGTCAGTCTATTTGTCTATCTATTTGTTTGTTTATCTCTTTGTCTATTTGTCTATCTATTTCTCTATCTATATGTCTATCTATTTGTTTAGCTTTCTATTTATCTATCTGTCAATCAATCAATCAATCAATTTTTTTATCTGTCTATTTATCTGTCCATTTATTTATCTGTCTATAGATTAGTCTATATACCTATCAATCTGTCTATCAATATATCTATGTATATATCTATATATCTATCTAGCTGCCTATATTTCTATCTTTCTATCTATGTATTTATATGTTTATTTCTAGCTCTATATATATATATATATATATATATATATCTATTTTTCTTTCTATATATCTATCTATCTAAATAACTATCAGCCTTTCTATCTTCCTATATATCTGTCTTTCTATCAATCTATTTACCTAACTGTCTATCTTTTAGTTTATCTATTAGTATATCTATCTGTCCATCTAACTATTTATCTGCCTATATATCTATCTATTTGTCTATCTATCTATCTATCCATTTATCTTTCTACCTATCTATCTATCTATCTATCTATCTATCTATCTGTCTGTCTATCTATCCATCTATCTATCTATCTATCTGTCTGTCTATCTATCCATCTATCTATCTATCTATCAATCTAATTATCTATCAATCTTTCTATATATCTGCATATCTATAAGTATTTTTATCTACATATTGATTTAACTATCTATCTATTGATCTATTTGTCTATCTATCTATCTATCTATCTATATATCTATCAATCTATATATCTATCCATCGATCTACCTATTTGTCTATCTATCTATCTATCTATCTCTCCATAGATTTATCTGACTATCTCTTAGGCTATCTTTCAGTCTATCTAGTTGACTATCTATCTATCCCTCTATCTATCTATCTATCGATAAATCAATCAATCAATGAATCAATCAATCAATCTATCTATTAATATATTTATTTATCTGTCTATCTATCAGCCTATCTTATAGTCAATCTATCTGACTATCTATCTGTCTTTGTATCTATCTATCTATCTATTGGTCTAACAATTTGACTACATATCTACCTATATATCTATCTATATTTTTATCAATATGTCTATATATTTGTTTATATATCTATATTTCTATTTGTGTATCTAAATGTCTATCTATCTATCTATCCATCTATATCTCTATATATCTATTTATCTATATGTTTATCTACCTGTCTATATTTTTGACTATCTATTTGTTAATCTATCTTTCTATATATCTATCTTTATATCCGTCTATCTATCTATCTTTATGTCTTTCTATCTTTCTACCTATCTATCAAACTGACTATCTATGTGTCTATCTATCTGTTTATTATTTGTATATCTATCTATCTATTATTTGTGTATATATATGTCCCTCTATTTGTCTATATATTTTCTAATCTATCTGTCTAATAACTATCTATCTATTTGTCTATCAATCAATCAATCTATGTATCTATTTTTCAATCTATTTGTCAATCTATTTGTCTATCTATCTGTCGATATAGCTGACTATCTATATGTCTATTAATATATCTATCTCTATGTCTATCTATTTGTCTATCTATGCATCAATCTATCTGTCTATCTTTATATCTATCACATTATCTCTATATCTATCTCTTTATATATTTATCGATCTATATGCCTATCTATCTATCTATCTATCTATCTATCTATCTATTTGTCTATCTATTTGCCTATTTGTCTATATGTTTGTCTATCTATTAGTCTATGTATCTATCTATCTATCTGTATATCTTTCTATCTATTTATTTGTATGTCTATCATTCTATCTTTCTATCTATTTATCTATCTTTTTATCTATTTGTCTATCTTTTTATCTATCTATCTATCTATCAGTCAATCAATCAATCTTTCAATCTATCTAACTAACAATCTATCAATCTATCTGTCTATCTATTTCTCCATATATATATATATATATATATATATATATATATATATATATATATATCTGTTTGTCTATATCTATCTATCTATTTGTTTATCTATCTTTCTATTATCTATATATCTATCTATCTATTAATTGTGTATCTATTTATCTTTTTATTTTTATATCTATCTATCGATATATCTATCTATCTTTTTATTTTTATATCTATCTATCGATATATCTATCTATCTATCTATTTGTCAATCTATTTGTCTATCTAATATGTCTATATATCTGACTTTCTATATATCTTTCAATCTATCTATCTATATATTTTTCTATTTGTCTATCTATGTGTCAATCTATCTATCTATCTATCTATCTTTATATCTATCACTCTATCTCTCTATCTATCTATTTATATATAAGTCTATCTATATGCCTATCTATCTATCTATCAACTATTTTTCTATCTATTTGCCTATCTATCTGTCTATATGTTTGTCTATATATCAGTCTATGTATTTGTCTATCTGTTTGTCTATCTTTCTATATATTTATATGTCTTTCTATCTTTCTATATATTTATCTGAATGTTTAACTTTCTATCTATCTATCTATATATTTGTCTATCTATCAGCCAATCAATCAATCTATCAATCTATCTGTCTATATATTTCTCTATATATTTATGTATCTATCTGTTTGTCTATATATCTATCTATATATTTTTCTATCCATCTGTCAATCAATTTTTCTATCTATTTATTTATCAATCAATCTATCAATCTATATATCTACCTATCTATATGTGTATCTATTAGTGTATTTAACTGTATATTATATATATATATATATATGTGTGTATATATATATATATATATATATATATCTATCTACATATCTATATATTTGTCTATCTAAATATCTATCTATCTATATATCTATCTATATTTCTCTTTATCTATCTATCTATCTTTATATCTATATATCTATCTATCTATTTGTTTGTCTATCTGTCTGTTTATCTATATTATATCTATTTGTCTATCTATCTATCTATCTATTTGTCTAACAATTTGTCTATCAATCTATCTATAAATTTGTCTATCAATCTAATTATCAAGCTATCTATTAATTATTCTATCATTCTAACTAACTAACTAACTATATATATATATATATCTATTTGTCTATCTTACTATCTATCTATCTATCCATCCATCCATCCATCCAACCATCTATCTATTTATTTATCTATCTATCTTTTTATCTATTTATATATCTATCTATCTATCTATCTGTATATAGTTCTATCTATCTATCTATCTGTTTGTTTGTCTGTCTGTCTATCTATCTATCTATCAATTTGTCTATCTATCAAACAATTTTTCTCTCTATATTTCTAGCTATTTTTCTATCTATCTTTCTATATTTCTATCTATCTATCTTTCTATCAATTGTCTATTTATCTATCTATATATATGACTATCTATCTAACAATCTATCTATCTATCTTTCTTTTGATCTATCTATCTATCTATCTATCTATCTATCTAACTATCTATTTATCTATCTATCGATCTAACTATCTATTTTCTATCTATATAGTTGTCAATCTATCTGTTGATATATCTGTCAATATTTTGTCAATCTATCTGTCTTTCTATATGTTTATCTACCTTTCTATCTTTTGATCTATCTATCTATATATCTATCTATTGATATATCTGTCTATCTATTTGAGTATCTACCTGTCATCTATTTGTATATCTACCTTTCTATGTATCTATCGATCTATCTATTAATTTATAAATCTATTTATCTATCTATCTTTCTATATATCTATTTGTCAATCAATCAATCAATCTATTTGTATATAAATTTCTATCTATCTATCTATATATTTACCTATCTATCTATGTATCTATTTGTCTATATGTTTGTATATCTCTCTATCTATCTATATATATATATATTTATCTGAATATCTTTCTATCTATATAATTATTTATATATCTATTTTTCTCTATCTCTATCTATTTATCTATCTTTCTAAATGTCTATCTATATATTTGTCTATCTATCTCTCAATCTACCTATCCATCTATTTGTTTATCTAATAATCTATCTATATACGTGTCTATTAATATGTCTACCTATCTATGTATTTTTCTATCAATCTATATGTCAATCTATCTTTCTATCAATGAATTTATCTTTCTTTCTTATATCTATCTATTTGTCTAATATATATGCCTATCTTTCGATCTTTCTATCTATCTATCTATATCAATCAATCAATCAATCTATCTGTCTATCTATTGATCTATCTATCTATCTATCTATCTATCTGTCTGTTTGTCTATCTGTCTATTTATCTATCTTTCTATCTATCTAACTATATGTCCATCTAACTTTCTATTAATTTTTTTATCTTTCTATATATCTAACTATAAATTTAAATGAAATAAAAGAAAATAATATTTTGGAAATTGTATAAAACAAAACTACACTTTTTCAAAGGTAGTTATGTCAACTAATGGTGACCAACCAAACTAGCAAAAGTAATCTCTAACAAATACACCAAAAACTTGATGTGAATTTGTTACAATACATAATTTTAAGGTTAGGTGTATCTTAAAAGTTAGTTGGATGATGGTCTCTCATCCAATATCATTCTAGAAATATACTAATCATACAAATAATAAAGTAAATATTTAGTCCAAATATTGATTCCATAGGAATTGCACACATGATATATAGTAAATCAATGATAATTCTCTAGTAGGCATGATAGATAGGATTCAAGTCTTAAATCCTAGATTCTAGGGATGATTTACATTTTTATTTGTAGTAAATTCATAAATTATCTTGTTGGAATTATGCTCAGTCAGAGAATGATAGCTAGATAATTATGGAATAATCTTTTATTATAATGACTTACAAGGTGATTATTAACCATTGATTCATTCTCTCAATGATACTACCATCATAGTTGTCCCCTTAATACTTTACCACTATGACAACACATCATCTCTATTTAGAGGTTATTCACAAATCATCATCTTCTAAGCATCTCATTAACTATGCTTAATGGCTACTTCGAATATATATTTTTATTGTTTGACCCCTAGTGTCTAACTTGATGAGAATTGATATGGTAATAAAATATTTTTTATTTTTTTTGTTAGTACCATACTTACATAATTAACATATATATTCCTTCATGTTTTATTGGTCAAAACAATATGGCCCAATATAACTCATAAGACTATCACCATTATATGAATCACAACCATCCATGTCTATTGTGTGGCTTACTATCATCATCCCTCACTATGATAAGTGACACGCATACTAAATATGAAATTCTTAAGAGAATATTATATTTTTTATTCAATATCAATTGAGGGTCAATTTCTATAAGACATGCATAATGGAGTGACCCATAAAGGTATATATGCTTCTGGATTCATAAGCACAATACTCATAATGATTAAATATACCTCATTTTTAAAATTTACCTTATGAGTTTATCTCCTACATCATGGTCACAATGATTATTACTTTCTTCCTACCATATATTGGAGACTAATTCATGGCTTACCTATCATAGTCAAGCACTCCAATCATGTACGAACCCACTAATAGCTAAAACTCTAGTCTTAGTTCTATTTAATTATCAAATCATATATAACTAAACAAAATCACAATAAAATATTACATTTAAAGTATTAAACAAATCATCCATCATAATATATATATTACACCATTACTAGAATCTTTTTTTAGCCTGAACATTGGGAGAATAACATACGAGAAAAGTATAAATTTGGGTGCCAATTTTACCCATCGAGAAAATCTAGGTTACGAAAGTTACATCAATCAAAACATGCTCATTCCTACTTTGATTTGCTTCTAAAAGAGGTTAGAATATGAACCTGCCTCCAAGTGTTTATGCTTGTACACTGTTACCCATGGATCACCCTGAAAATGAATATGTGGAGCCTCTTGGGTCATCTTTTTCATGTCTCTCATGAATTTTGTTTTAATTCTTAAAGATTTTCTTATATGCCCAAGTGTATTGTACAAATTTCTTTAATTGGAAGTCATGATACTGAATAAAAGTCATAACTTTGATCTTTTTGTTCTGTAACACAAAGACATGATGCTGAGTATGAGCCAGTGTCTTGATGGTCAAGATGATGGGAAAAGTCATGATTATATATTTAGTCGCTATAACACAAAGTCATGATATGGAGCTAATGTTCATATTACTTGTATAGAGCCAAAGTTCATATCATGATGGTTGTGGTTTTGGTTTCTCTCTTGAGCCAAAGTTCATATCACATGTATTCAATACTACTCGAGTTTGATTCTCTAAAATATTTTGTAGACAAATGACTCTAGATTAGAGTCATGACTTTGGTTAAGTATTCTATAGTTTTGTAAAAGAACATTAATGACATCTGGAGGTTGTCATAACTTTTAGCATCAGTAGGGTACTTAGTTATTATTATGTGCAATTAATATCACAACTATGAATTTGTTTTGAGCTAGTTCATCTATGATTTTAAAAAATTTTCATAGCCAAGAGAATGTGTTACACAATGACATGATTGTAACAACATGTTAGAGTCATGACATACAAATATTAGAATATAAATGTGGATAAAGTTTTGCCCAAGAATGAATGTCAAACCAATTCTATAAGTATTCTAAGGTGTAATCAAGTCATAATATGTCAAAATGTTTAACTTGCAAGAATTTTATCACCCCTTCTAGTTACATAGTCTACCAAGTTACACATTTCTCACTAAAAACTAATGAATTCATAACTATTCATCAAAAACCTTCAAAATTATTATTTTTTTGTATAATTAGTATAAAGAAACCCCTCTTTCAGGCAAAACATATCATAAAAATCATACAAAATTATTAGTATTATTCTATATTTGGCATACCAAAAAAAGCATCTACTCTGAGGCTATTATTTGAGCACTTCAGGATTGAATTTCATTGCATGAAGTTTTATCCAAAACAAAAATCTCACCATCACCATCTCTCTCATCATTGAGATGTATTATGATTTTTTTTATTGGTGCACTTGATTTCTACTAAATAAATACTGTTTGTAATGATATGAATAAAAAGTTATTCCATAATTATTCAAGCTTTATTCTTTGGCTGAGCTTAATCACAACAAGGATATTGATCTCATAGGAATTGCACACATAATCTTTAGTCAGCCAATGATAATTAATAACTTCTTTAGTATGCATGATAAATATGAATCATGTCTTAAATCCTAGATTCTAGGGATGATTTATATTTTTATTTATGATGAATTCATAAATAACCTTGTTATGATTATGCTCAGTCAAAGAATGAAGGTTAGATAAATAATGAATAACCTTTTATCATACTGACATACAAGGTAGTTACCAACTATTAAGTCATTCTCAATGATAATCTTTTGATAGTTTTCTCCTTGATATTTTATCACTAAGCCAATAGATTATCTTTGCTTGGAGGTCATTTACAAGTCATCATCTTTTATGCATCTAATTAATTGCCCTTAATGGTTACTTTGAATATATATTCTCTGACCTCTAGTGTATTTCTTCATGAGAATTAATATGGTTATAAAAATATTTTTACTTTTGGCTTTGTTAGAACTATACTCAAAAATTAACATATGCATTCCTTCATGTTTCATGAGTGGAAGCAAAACCACCAAATGTAATTCATAAGACTATCATCACTTAGTATTTCTTAACATATACCATGTAACTCATAGGACTATCACCACACATGTTTAAAATACAATATGATAGTCCTATGAGTTACACCATATACCAGGTAACTCATAGTCCTATGAGTTATATTTCTTAACATTTTCTTCAAACACCAGATATGTCTGATTCCTTCTAGGGATATGCATTAGAAATATCACCTTGTATTTTAAACTTAGTTCCATCTTAATTAGTACCTTTAACTCTAATTGAATTATTTATTGGGCGTGAGCCCAATCTTAAACACATTCATTTGTGAGGGTTTCTTTGCATATATGCTAAAAAGGCAGACAAATAAGTCGGAAACAAAAACAAAAGTTTATTTATTTATAAGATATCCCAGAGAAATAAAAGGTAGTTTGTTTTATAGTCCAAAAAATCATAAAGTTATTATTAGTACTAATAGCTGATTTCTAGAATATGACTATATAGCATTACAAAAACCAAAGAGAAAAATTGTTGTAGAGATATTAAGAGGAGATAAGCTAGTCTACACTTTTTGAATTATGGAAGGAACACCATAGGGTGACAACTCTGATACCTCATTACCTCATTATAATGAGAAAAATATTTGTGAAAGTATAGATATTGAACATTTTCAGCCCATCATTGATATGTCAGCAACTAGAAGTTAATGGTCATAATGATTATGATGGATCGACATCTATATAACCAAGAAGAGTATCTCATCATAGTGGAAGGATTATTCATCAACCTACATGGTATACACTCTTGAGAGATTCTATAATAGAATTCATGATGCACTAGATAATAATCCTAGAAACTATGATGAAGGATTTTGAGATAGAGATGCAGAACATTAATGGTAAAGGCCTATGGAATAAAAAAATTTGTCAATGCAATCAAATCATATTTGGGATCTTAAAGGACCATCCGAAAAAATAAAAATCATAAATATAGGTGGATCTATAAGAAAAAAAGTGTGATGGATGGTAATGTTGAGACTTATAATATAAGATTTATCACAAAAGGTTTTACTTAAAAAGAAGAAATATATTATAAGAAAACTTTTTCCCATGTAATCATGTTAAAGTCAATCTTGATTCTCTTGTCTATTACAACTTATTATGATCATAAGATTTGGAATATATATATGAATCAAGACTATATTTTTTAATTGATGTATTGAAGAAAATTTTTATATGATGCAACCAGATGATTTCATAGAGAAAAGTCAAGTTTAATAAGTTTATTTATGGACTAAAATATGCATCTAGGTCTTGGAATACTCATTGTAATCAAGTCATTAAGTCTAATGGCATTGATCAATATTAGGATGAGTATTGTATATATATAAAGAGAGGTGATATCAATGTGGTATTCTTGATATTATAGATTGATGATATCTTATTCATTGGCAATGATATAGGCTCATTATCTTTGGTTATGAAGTAGGCTCATTATCTTTGGTTAAAATTTAGTTATCTAGTCAATTTAATATGGCACACTTTCCAATTAGACAAGTATTTGAGATAATCTACTTTGGGTTGTATGTTTACCTTGTAAAGTAGAGCCATAATTTAGAAAAGTGTCAAGAAATTTTTTCTTGCTAATTTCACCAGAGAAGTTGAGTACGTGGCAGCTTCAAAAGTAACCTATGAGGCTGTATGGCTTAGAAGCTTTCTAAAAGAGAAAGTAATATAGGTGTCATTTTTTGAGTGCAATTGTCTATTTAACTTTGTTTTGATAATAGTGGAGTAGTTGCAAATTTGAAGTAATCTAGAACCTACAAGAAGGAAAAATACATATAGAGCAAGGATCATCAAATAAGAGATATTGTAAAAAGAAAGGATGTGATGGTGATGAAAGTAATATCGATAGACAACTTGGTATATCCTTTAATGAAGAACCCTCTAGCTAAAGCTTTTGACAAACATGTGGAAGGGATGAGAGCTAGAAGTGTGATATCATGGCTTTAGTCTAAGTAGAAAATTATTGAAACTAATTTATACTAAAAATCATTTATGATTATTTCTTAATTTGTATCCTTAGTTTATTTTAATAAAATTTTTTTTTATAATGAGCTAAATTGTAATAATATTTTTTTCTTTATTCTGCTTGTGGATGATTTAGTGCATCAAGATTAACTTATGCACAAAAGATTGAATCATTGGTACTCATAAGATATAACTTTGTTGTTTATATTCTAGATAGAATGGATACCCTATCAGTAAGATTATAGAAGTGTATTTAAATGAGTCTATCTTGACTACGGTGAATAATAAAGTTCTAACTTCTAGTGCTAGTATACTTGAGTGAAATGAACATGACCAACATGATATAATTATTTTTTACTAACTTATAAAATAATATATACTATAGTTATTATAACAATTATTATTCGTATTCTTAAAGTAGTTATTATTTATGTACACTTGTTAATATTTGTTTTGATACATAAAAGTTGGAGTCTAGAAATAGATTTGAGAACTTTGTGAATTTGATAACTTTATCAATCATATCATATGATAAATATTAATTGATGATGAAATTCATATCCTATCAAAAATATTGATGATATCCCATTGATGAAGCTTATAAGTTTTGATTTTTCAAACCCTACAAGTGTATTTTAAGCCTACAATTCAAATAAGTTAAATGGAAAGTATCGAGAATAATTAGAAATTAATTGAATTAGATTATTAGTAATTTGATTCAATCTTCATATAAGATTTAATTGGAGATAAGTAACAAAAGACATAATATGTTTTGAATAAGTAAGAAAGTGCAATAATAATTCTGTAGTGGTATAAATTATAATTAAAATAAATTATTATGTGAAATAATTTACAATGGAAGCTTGAGATCTTATTCAGACCAGGATCATTTCCATTGTCTTATCTAGAAGTAATAAAATAAGTCTTAATTTTTTTTTATTTAAAATATGTGTGTGTGTGTGTGTGTGTAATCAGAATAATAAATTTTATTATGATCAAATAATTTGATTTGACTAATAAATCAAATTAATAGATTTGCATTAAATTAATTATAAAAAATTATAGAAAACTAAATGGGCTGATTTAAATGCAAATTAATGTTCAGTTTAATTTTAAGAATATATATTATATGACATCGATTTGAAGATATTCCACTAAAGCATCGTCATTTTCTTCACATTTCTTTGGAACGATGGATATATGAGAGAAGTTTGTTCAGCCGAGTCAAACTAAAAGTATGTCTCTTCCTATGACATTTACAAACATGTGATTATAATTAACCAATCCTAATCTACAAGTAATAATGACTTAAGTTTTGAATTACCAAATCCCTAACAAATATTTTAATCACTTATTGGTTGATCCATTGATGTGTATATTAATAATATATTTACAAAAAGAAAGGAGTAATGAAACACTTCATCATATTAGTTAAGTAATATTAATACAAGTTAATATATGATCACCTAGTGATGCATAAAGGCTAACCCAACTCACCATTGATTATTCATGATTTCATAGCTTCTTTTAAAAAGGGGATTAAACAAGTCACATGCCCATTAACTACTTTTGGAAGTTTTATTTTATGATCAGTAGATCTTCTCTAGACCATCTATAACATCATTAAGATATTTCAAAATATAAGGTAGATAGATAAATGTATCTAAAACAACTTATAATTATCAGAAAAACCCTATTCAACTATTTATCAATAGAAAAAAGATGATATCAATGTAACTATATTCAAGAAAGGATTAGAGAAAAGCTAACTACTATTTTAATAGGGGAGTATGATTTTAATAGATGTATAAACACAATATCACTAGCTAGAACAAGTTGTGCTTGTTGGGTTAACCTGATTAAAAAAATATATTTAGAAATAAATTTATCTCAGACAAAAGTTTACACATGTGCTAATCACATCAGGAATCAGTGCTTGGTAGATCAAAATATTAACGTTGTGAAAGTCATAAAACTAACCAAGGATCTATGGATTTACTTAACTAACATAGCTTATGTTCATCGATACTCTAGAAACCAAAATATAATTTTCTAGTACCTTTATTTTGCCTCACAAAACCTTTTATTCTTTTGAAAAGAAAGTAATGTTTTTAGTTTTTTATACACACTTGTGGAAATATCTTGCAATATTCACTAACACAACTTATGTTCAATAACTTAACTTTTGAACTATTTAACTTATTTTATTTTTCTCTCATATATATCTGATATATTTATTTGATACCACTATATCATTCATATCTTGAAAGATGATTTCTTTCTCTACATGTCTTACTTGTAGTTATAGTATCTTGTTTATGTTTTTAAATCATAACATAGTATATGTGCCAACTACACGTGAGTCATGTTTAAATAAACATGTCATGCAAGTTTTAATAAATATTTAATGCAAGTTTAATAAACATGCATGATGTCTTTTAATAAACATGTATGATGCATTTTGAAACATGTCATGGCATGTTTTCTTTAAAAAAAAATTGATTAGTTTTTCAACTCATATTACCTGTTTTCTTAAAGTATTTATTACGTATTATGTGTTTTCTCAAAATATGTTTTACATGTTTTTTTAAAAGGTGTATTATGTGTGTTTTATAAATATATTTGGGTGTTATCATAAACTATATGTTTTACCAAATTCAAACTAACCCATGGTTTTTAAAATAAGCCTCATTTAAGAATATTATATTTTATTAAAACAAACTATCTCATAATTTTTTTAAAAATAAACATGAATTAATAAAATCACATTTTATTAAAAACAAACTATTTTACAAATTTACTTAAATGAAACCACATCTAACTTAGTATTAAAATATTATTTTAATACCATAAGTAACTTGAGTTTAAATACATCTAATTATTATAAACATAATATAGATTTTTAATTCATTTTAAGTGTGTGACTAAATCTCTTTTTGGATTTATAAATTATAAGTGATCTCTAGCATGATATTATATCTACCCAAGTTATGTGAATATTCAACTTCCAACAAAAACTAATGTATAATTAATATTATAATCTTTATATAGTTCAATCATATTTCTCAATCTAAAATAGAATAATAAAATAAATGATATATAACCTTTATTAATTCATTAGAGCACGACCATGTTTTTTCAGCTTTGCTTGTCAATGGCTTAAATATTTCCCTCCTTAAAAAGATGAATAAATTCTTCTCATTCACACATATCGATTTGGATAAATCATTCTATATCTAATCACAATCTCTACTATCCCCAACTATAAATGACATTGGGTTATGTTAAAATAGAGAGTTTCTCATGTATATTCAATAATTCCATGACAAGTAAAACATAACAATCATACATACTTTGTACTAGTTGTAATTTATAAATATTTCACTAATAATGAGTAACTGGGGACATGTGCAACAATAATTCTTTTAACTTTATGATTTTACTATTGATTCATATACTTGATGATCATAAGTAGTCAGTAGAGTTTATAATTTATATAATTAATAATTAATAAAATAACAATGGAAGTACCACATATTAAATAAAGTATCTCATACACATTATGCTAGCATGATAAATGAAAAAGAAATAATCACACCATTGGCTAGAGATCATCACTAACTATCTCTCACTTACACTAAGTCCAATCAAACATGCATCTCATACTTATTATCAAAAGATATCACTAAAATTTTACTTGTGAGAGTGAATTAGGCAATGTATTGACATTATTGTCATTTTCATATACTCTCCATGTATGTACATTTGATTTTTTTAATGATTTTTTGAATGAAATGAAAATATCTAAGAATGAGTTTGGATCTTTGATGTGATATTAGTTCCTTAGTTTGTGTTATGGCCCCATTATAGTCACAATATAAATATACTAGATTTGTAATACTTGTAACTATTCTCATACAAAAAATGAACTTCTTGATCCAAATGATGACCCTAACTACTTCTGAAGCAAACATGATTCGACCTCATTAGTATAGTTAGTAATAAAGCTTAATCATGAAGTTTTCTAGTTTATTGCACCTCCATTCAAACAAAATACAAATCTTGACTACAATCTATATTCATCATTGTTAGATCGAAAGTTAGTATCTATATAATCATTTATAACTAGCTAACTTTAATTTTAAAATAAATTAGGGATACATTCTTGTTTATTTTTAAGTATTTAAAGATATTCTTTACTATATTCTAGTAACTTATTGCACCATAATCATACTGGTATATGCTTGTAATGCTCAAAGCATAATAGACATCAAGACATATGAACAATATGATATACATGATAGATATACTAATAGAACCATATAAAACTATACTTATGTAGTCCCACTAATCCAGTATCATTGGATACTAATTCTTATCTTGACCTATACTATGATACATTATCAGAAATTATTTCTTTGAATTTTGCATGCTAAACCTTTTCACTACTCTATTTGTGTACGTGCTTTGACTAGGCTAATTAGTCATTTAGATCTATCTCCATAAATTTTTATATCAAAATATTAGTAGTTTTGCCTAAGTCTTTTAATAAAAAAATAATTTTTTTAGCCAATGTTTGATACCCTGCAAGGTAGGATTATCATTTTCTATGAGCGAGATGCATTCAACGTAAAAAGCTAAAAAAATATTCTGCTTCCACTAACCTTCTTATAAATACATAGTTCATCTTTATTTTTTATGAAGCCATATACTCAAATTAGTTCATTAAATCAAAGATTCCATTTCTATATATCTACTTCAATCAATACATAGATCTTTGAAGCTTAAATATCTTTCTAGAATTCTCTGGATTGACAAAACTTTCTAATTGTGTCATGTACACATCCTCTTGAAAAATTTTATTAAGAAATATTATTTTGATATCTATTTGTCATTATCTCATCATCATATTATACATTTATGACAAGAAAAAGCTTTATAGATTTAAGCATTATAACTATCAAAAAAATTCCAGCATAATAAATACTATTAGTCTACTTGAAACCTTTTTGTAACCTATCATACTTTTAAGGTATGTGCATTGCTAACCATGTCATTTTCTTTTTAAAAACATACTTGTACCCTATGGTTATTAAACCCTTAAGTAAATCAATCATATTTCAAATTTGATTATCATATATGAATTACATTTTAAATTTCATGATTTCTAGCCATTCTTCACAATTTGGACTAGCTAAAGCCTCTTAGTAGCATGTGGGATCATCATGATCTTTAAAGATCATATCATGATTATCAGTCACAAGAAATCTATATTTCTTAGGATTTTCACATATCCTACTAGATTTTCATTGGCCTTATGTTACTTGTGCATACTCAATAACATATTGTGAGATCTATTTAGATTCTATATTCGATTCAATATTATTTTTTGGTGCTTGAACTTCTTTAAGATGAATTTTTTCTCTCACTAGTCACTTTAGATATAAACTATTTCAAAAAAAAAAATATCATGTCAAACAACTAACAATTTCTTCACATAAAATATTATATAAGTAGTACCCATTGATTTCTCTAGGATATCACACAAATAAGTATTTATATGACTTGGGTGCAACTTTACCAAGAATCTTATACTTCACATATTTTTCATAATACCAAATTTTAATAAAGGAAAAATTGGAAGATTTCTAAAAATTATATCTCATATGATATTCTTTGAATTACCTTTGATGGAACATTATGAAGAATGAATGCAATAGTCTCCATAACCTACTCTAGAAATACTATTCCATTGAAATGTTCATGATGGAGTTAATTGTGAAATAATGTTATAATATCTAAGATAATTAATAAATTATTGGCTTTAGTATTTATAACCTCAATCTATTTGAATTATATTAATACATTCTCCAAATTTATTTTGTACCTCATTCTTAAATATTTTGAAATTTTCAAATAATTCATCTCTATGTTTCATCTGATAGATATATCCATATCAACTACAATCATCTATACAGAAAGTAAATTACTTATAATCTCCTCTAGCATTCAAACTTATTGGTCTACATACATTACTATGTATAAAGTCTACTAAGTCACAAACCTTCTCACCTTGATTTGAGAAAAGATCTATAATTATTTTTGTCAATTAAACAAGAATCATGTATTTCATAAAATTTAAAATCAAATGATTATCAAAGTGCATCCTGACAATTTTTTTTTAAAAAAATTTTCATTATATGCCGTAATCATCAATGCCAAAATAGGGTGTGTTTAAACATTTTGGTACTAATATTAAATACTAACTTTGTACTTGTATTATCATTATTTATTACATATAGACTATTTTTAACTAAATATCCCCATTAAAAGATACCATCATGATAAAAAGTGAAATTATTATTCTTAATAATAAAAGCAAATCTAATCACATCCAAATAAGAAATAAGAATTACATTCCTCCTCATAGTTGGAACATAATAATAGTTTTTCAAATCTAAAATAAGTCTAGAATATAAAGATAATGAGTATGTTCCTACAAAAAAAAAGTAGCAACCTTTTCTCCAATTCTAACCCATAGGTCTACCTAACATCCAATGGTTTACTATTTCTTAGATCCTTCAAATTAACACAAAAGTGAGATCCACAACTTATAGATAATACCTAAGAAATATAAGTAGAATTGTTTTATACACCATAAATGTATGAGATATAGTTTCACTAACCTTCATTTTCTTTGATCTTCCATGTAGAGTTTGTAATTTCTCTTATAATGATATGGTTCAAGGTTAAAAAAATTCTTCCTTTTTGAGTTAATTTGCCTTTGGATGAGGAATAAACTTGAGTTAAATTTCAATATCTTGTAATCCCTAGCCTTGCCCTTATTTTTTTTTCTTTTTATGCTCTTATCTTTTAAGACTATCATTACACTATATTACAAGTACTCTTAATATTTTGCTTTGTGATCTTAAATATCTCATGTAACTAAGTGGTTAATTTCTTTATATTATACATATTATAGTTCGTAACAAAAGTATTACATGCATCTATAAATGTTTACATAATAATATTAACAACTAACTCTTGAATAAATAATAGACCAAGTTTATCTAAATGATGTAGATAACCTATTCATTTTTAGAACATGAGGACTGAATGAATTATATACAACTATCTTTAAAAAAAATAATATCTTATTGGTGAAAAATTTTTCAATATGTGCCTACTCTTAGAATACTTCCTTAAGATGTCATATTACTATCAATGTCTCTATATCTATCATTTTCTTTTGAAGTTCAAAATTCATCATGGCAAGTATGAGATAAGTGATATCAAGATAATAATTTTGATACTTAGTATATACATTATTTTTGGTTCTAGGGGCATCATCAGTAGGTTTCTCAGGAATAAATTCTTAAGCTTATATAATAATGTATGAAATTTATTATATTATGTTTCTCTTTCTCAAGGAATGATTACAAAGAAAAAATTAGTTGTGTTGTTTGACACCATATTCAAAAAATTACATAAAAAGTACTATATTAAATTTTAGTTAGGTAAAAATTATTCCTACAAAATCTAATTATCAAATTAAACTCTTAACTATTAATTCAATATATTGAACACTAGAGACATTTAGTTGCAGAGATTTATATTTCACCAACATTTGAGTATGATTTAGCTTATTACCTAAAGTTTGGTTATTTATGTAGGTGACTTCTTACCAATTTTATCTTATACAACTTTTGAATTAAAACATGATTGTACATATATGCCTTATATATATTAAAAATCCCATTTTAATGTCTCATGTTCAAAATTATTTTGATAACCTATTAAGTGAGACCAATTTATACATAATAATAATATCATGATTTATCATGTCTCACTATGATATTCCACTATACACTACTTTGGAAAACCTATATATAGACAATCAAATCCTTGACATATGTATAGATATGGTAGGGCATCTTCTAATGTTTTAAATGAGGATTTTAATATTTATGAAAATTATATATAACATCACATGTATATATCTATAACACATCACATACACACATAACATAAAATCAATGTATCATAACATGACCCTTAATCTAAGTTGATTTTCATAAGGAAATATGAAGATCAATGGTCAACCTCATGGACTCCTTATTTCTATTAATTTCTTTTGTTGCACTATGAGATCTTCATCTCCATGAGTTTGTATCAGATATACCAAAAGAGAAAAAAATCACATTGATTTGAAGGGTTATGCTATGCACCATAATATTTTTCATTGAAATATACAAATAAATATTATTCAACGTAATGATAATTTCATATTTAATCAAATTAATAATTATAGATTATTAATAATTATCACAATTATAATGTAGTCTTTTAAGTTAAATGGATTATTAATAACCTAGTATAAATTTATATTATACTTTTGTGATTAACAAATTATAGTCATATATATATATATATATATACACTCGTGTGTGTCACATATCCATATCCAAATGATATTTCCATATTTTATATTTATAAAAAAAATAAGAAACTCAATTAATTAAAAACCACAAGTTCCTTCTGATATAACAATTGAGTTTACCAGATGAAAAGAATACATTTGGAAATAAATTAGCCCAAACAAAATACTACTTATCTATCCTAATTACATTAGGAATTGAGATTTGGTAGTTCATAGTATTAATGTATTGAATTATGTAAACCCAATGAAGGAATCATGAATTTAATTAAGTATTTATGTGAGGAAAAATTACCTCAATTTCCTAGAAAATCCATGCCTTGTACTTTTAGATATAACTAATCTATTGAGACCCTCTACAAAAAATACACACGAATCATTATGTTCACCTATATTCAAGAAACTAAATAGTTGTGTGCTAGCACATTGGTTATGTCTCACAAAACCTTCTTTTCTTTAGAAGTTTTCACACATAGTTGCCAAAATATCTTGCTTCGTTTACTAACAAAACTTCTGAAATATTTATCTAGTTTTTTTTTTATCATATATTTCTAAAATATCTATTTGATATCACTATGACATTCATATCTGAACACGATAATTTATTTTTCTACACATCTTATATTTATTTATAGTGGTTATTTTTTTTTAATCATAACATGTTACACATGTTATCTACATGTGAAGTATATTTTAATAAACACATCATGCATGTTTCAATAAATATCCAGGCATGTTTAGAAAATGTGTATGATGTGTTTCGAAACATGCCTTGCTGAGCTTTCTTAATTTTTTTGTTTGTTTTTTAAACTCATATACGTGTTTTATTAAAATAGAGATTATGTATTTTGTGTTTCACAGAACATATATTATGAGTTTTCTTAAAACACATTAAATTCATAGATATATTTGTGTGTTTTCATAAAACACTTGTTTTACTAAATATAAATCATCTTATTTTTATAAAAACAAATCTCATTTAATTAAATTGCATTTTATTAAACAAATCATCTCATGATTTTTTTAAAAATAAACACTATTTAATAAAATAATATTTTATTAAAAAACCCATCATATGGTCTCAAAAAAATAATAACATATACAATTTAAATGTTTAATACTATATATAACTTGTGTTTAAATAAATCTAAAAATAAAAAAGTCAATATTTAATTTTCTATCTATTCCAAGTGGTGAAACTCTATATGTTCATGTAATGTTGATAATGAGCCTAAAACTTGCTTCCAGCTCAAAGATCTTAAGTGATCTATAGCAAGATATTTTGACAATCCAAGTTATGTTAATATTCAACATAACCGAATCTATAGTTAATATTATAATCCTTTTATCACAAGATATATTGATTGAATATAAAACATGAATTAAGTCATGTTTAAATAGTTCAATTATATTTGTCGATTCAAAGTAGATAGAAAAATAATTGATATTAATAATCATTATTGATTTATTTTAGCATGTCTATGTATTTTTTATTCTCAATTATCAACGGCTTATAGATATCTTTTTTCAAAAAAGATGGAAAAATTTCTTCTAATTCATACATCCATTTGTGTGATTCATTTTACATTGAATCATAGTCAATATTATGATGTTAGACTATGTTAATATAAATGGCTTCTCAGGTAGGGATTCATTATGACTTTCATGTTTAAAGAATAAAAATATTGTTATAGTGAGAATTATTCATGATATTTAATCCACATAATATTCTCAAAATAGGTAATTTTAGTACATTTTTCTCTAATCTATATATATATATATATATATATATATATATATGAACTAATTAATATCACATAGTCATGATCAGTAAAATATGATTATATGTCTTACTTCATGCTAGTCTTAATTTATTATTATTCCACCAATAATAAATAACTAGGAATATGTAGAATAATACTCTTTTTAGATTTAGGATTTTATTATCCTATCATATAATTAATGACAATAAGTAGAGTCAATTATTCATGGAATTAATTATCATTAAAATAATAATAAAATTACCTCTTATTTAATAGAATATAAAATGATAATAATCACACTATTGGCATAGGCTACTTCACTAATAGTATAGACCTTTTGGGTTCATTCAAAAAAATTAAGTTACTACTTCTAGGATTTCCTATAATGATCCTAATTGACCAGTCACTAAATGTAACTTTGCAATTTAAACAAACCAACTTTGTCATAAAGAATATTAGTAATAATTGGTAGATAATCCATATAGATGGTGTATTCCATCTAATCGAATATGAAATCTAACGAGCAACTCATTTGAGATTTCTTGTCCCTAATAATGAGACCTTAACACAAGACTCTTCTAATATGGATTTTAACTATCTCTTTAATGTCCAAAAATATAATTATTTGTTGTGACTTACAACTAGTAGTAACTCAAGTCAAATACATATATGAAGAAAATGATTATCATATAATTTTATATTTTAAATCTAGAAAATGAATGATTAAAAGCACTGACTAATAGAAAAATCAACCACATACCTTTAAGTTAAAATAGGAGGGTTAATGTTTTTGTTAGAGTTGTAATCACAATTTACACAAAAAAAAAAACATTAATGTTGCCCATCTATTTGATCCAACAAAATAACTATTGCCTAGTTATGCAATATTTTTATAGCAACCAAGTGAAGCATGACCTCGATAATAGAATATATAGAAAAATAAGAACTATCAACTAATCCCAAAATGGATATAAAATGCTTTTTAGAATATTAATTGGCATCTCTATAATTAGTCTTTTATCTAAATCACACCTAAACTACCTAAATGAAAAATAGTCCCAACTAGTTTTAGTTGAATTACATGATGAAACATATAGGAATCACTTGGTTGGATCAACCCTAACACAAGGAATGCACCAAAGGTTATTTCCAGATAAATAATCATGGATGATGCAGCTAGTGTCAAATGTTATTTCCTTAGTATGACTACTAGCTCATTCCTTAATTACTATCTCAAATTCAAAACCTTTCGCCTGATATAGATAAATATAGTTAGATCATTCTTGATAGTCCATGCCCAAAATAGAGATGAATATAGTAAATTAGTAGAACAAGACACCTATACTACCATAATGAATATAAATATTAACTAATTCAAATGAAAAAACATAATTCATCAATTTAGAATATCTCATGTAATAGTTAGAGACAATATATCCCAATTCAACATTCTTGCTTTTGTGAAATCTATTCAAAGTTAAAGACCACTAATCTCTACTCATTTCATGATGTCCCCAAGATGATGGTTATGTAAAAGCTACTAATAAAATAATTTCCACCATGCTCATAAATTACCTAGAAGGGGCAAAAAGAAAACAACTAGATGAATTTATAGGGTTCTTATGGGCATATCCAAACACAACCCAAAAACCAATTGAAAAGTATTTTTTTCCCTTGCATACTAGATGGAAATAACAATACCGATGCAAATATGTGCACCTATTCTTATATCAAGCTTTTCGATGTCCACAACTCCATTAATCATATCTCAAGAACTAGATCTATCAAGAAAGAGCTAGGAATGTGTAGTTATTCGACTAACTTCATACCAACATAATGGAGCCTCCAATTATAATATGTGTACATGACAAAAGCCTTTTATCCTTGTGATATAATCCTGAGATATATATTTGAAAACATGGCCAATTCCTTGACTATGAAGTTGCAAGCCAACTAGGATGACCCGTATACAATAGTCAAAGTCAAAGTTGTGGATCACATGCTCTTGATGATCTAGGCCTTGTGGATTACTTTATGTTGAAGTATCAAGTGTAATTCTGACTAAGATGATCTTGGCAACTGTACATGTTAAACTTTTATGTTGAAACTCAAGGCAAATTGATATGATAGTGATGCAAGAAGTGCTAATTAGAGTATTAATCATCTAGCTAGCTGTAACAATATTAGTAAACATCAACCCCTTTTTCTTATGAAACTTATTGGTGTTGATGAAATCTAACACAACTAAGCCAAGTGAAGTGGCTACATCATTAGTCTCTTCTATCTTTTTGGCTTAATTCAGTGTGGTCCATTGCATAAAAATCATATTAATGACTTTTCTTTCTCCAATCTCACCCAAATTTTATTTTGTATCAAAAAAAGTCTTTTATTGCCACGCTTTAACAATTTATCTTTTTTTTTTGTTTTGCATTTGTTTCCAAAAGATTCGGGCCTATCTTCTTTCTTGCATTCTATCAAATATTTTGAAATTGATATGGCCTAAAAAAATTCTTGAACAACCCTTCTTTCTAGTTCTTGTTTTGCATATGTTTTAAGAGCACCCATCAATGAGAAAAGCACCTCCCTTTCTTCTATGTCAGAGATCTAAAGCATGAGCATTGAATATTCTCTAACATATTCTCATACTTTTACATATTGGATGGGCCTTTATACCTGGTCTCTCTCTTCATCCTCTGCATATTCTAGATGACATTACTAATACAACTCTTCTCTAAACTCTTCATAATTATTAAAGGGAGTACCTCCATATTGTACATGGTCGTGTCTTCAATTTCATCAAAAAGTGTTACGTCCAAAAATTAATGGAGGTATTATTAACCTATTATATCTAAAATGATGTTAATTTCTTAGAATTATTATTTAATTTGATAGAGAAAGTTGTTAGCATCCTTCAATGATCATGTGTCTTGATCAACACAAAAAGTAATGATATTTTCTGGTGTTTTTGGCATATTTTGCAAGTATTTATACAAGAATTGAGGATAAAGAATATTATTTAATAAAATTGATTTTTTGATGAGTAATTAAATCAGCAATAATTTGAGTATAAAAGCAAACTAGGGAATAGATCTAAAGTGCAATAAAGCTAGGTGAAGTTGTAAGTCTTTTCTATGGCAACATCATCAATGCTAGCCATAGACCATTGAATGAGTTGCAAAATGTATTTCATGGTCAGAACTCAACATATTAGTTATGATATCTATTATAAGTCACAACTTAACCACACAGTTACAAAAAAATTTATTCATTGCAAAAGACTACTCATGGTTTCGACAACATTTCTAAGTCCCGACTAAATTTGTTCTTAAACATATTTTTGATCCCTATATTCTTTTCACATCATCGTGATCAAAGCATAAATTCTAGTCATAATTTCAAATCACAGTGATGATATACTTGAAATTCAAAAAGCTATTGCTTGGTCACAACATAAATTTAATCTCATGACATAAAAATAATGGTACGTACATTCTTGAGCCACAATGTTATTTTTGGTTGCTACATTCTTTTTACATTGTTAAATTACTTGGAACTAATTGAAAAATACAAGTGTTGTTTAAAGACAATTGTGATAGATAGGATTGGAAAGTATAACATCTGTATTTAATAAATCCATGAGAAGATAAAGAGAGGAAAAGTTGGCAAAAGAAAAACTTGTCCAAGAATGAAACAAAAATAAATAGATACAGGATTTAAAATAGAGTGGATTGGGAATTAGGAAAGACATTCAGACCTAGATTTGTTCTGTCATAGGAGAAACCTGATTCGACAACTGAGAAATGTTTTGTGTTGGCTATAGTGAATGATAATAGATAAATCACATAACACATGCAAAAGGACATGCATCAATAGGAAGTAATTGCTCTCTAAATTCTTTCCTCTTGTGATGGTAACCATGGTAAAAGATTATTGAGTTAGAGTAAGCTAATTGTGAAATCGAATGGTGGATGATTATAAGCAAATTAAATGCAAAAGTTTCATATAACCCATATCATTATATATCCTCTAGATCTACGGAGAGGTTTAATAGAGATATACATAGTTGAGAAAACTATCAAGAAAAATTACTAAATTGCCTAAATGGAATAAGAATATGATGAGTTACTAATTCTAGAGAAATTGTGCAATATCAAATAATGGTGATATAGAAATTGAAGGCACCACCACTAGGAGATAAGCTATGGAAGTGAGCCTATAGTTTATTAACTCTTTAAAGCTAATAAGCCATTAGAGATACCACATATTCTTCTCATCCATCAAACAAACATATATCATAGTACCACAATATCCATAGAGAGAACACTATCAATAACGAGGAAGCAAACAATTCCTAAAGTATAAGTATTGTATCGAGACCTTATTTATCTTATCAACTTAGTAAGTGAAGTTAAATCACTAAATTGGAATTAGTTCTAATTTTAATCCTCATGGGATTGATATCAAGATTTTTGTTTAGTTTATTATTTATGTGACTCATATACTTGTAGTTATTATTAGTAAACATAAAATATGTCTAACAAGTTTTTGGTACCATTAATAGAGATACAAATAATTTTGATTGGGTAATTTTGAGTGACCTAACTGGTTAGAAATAATAATTTTTGATTCTAGTTAATTAGTTACTTGTTTCTATTATTTGTCTGTTTGCTTTCCATGATTTTTTTTTTGTTTTGAAGTATGTTCATGAACCGATGATCTAAGACTAAGCCATTACCTTTGAACCTAGAAATAGATTGAACTAAGATAGACTTATTGAGACATAGAGATGAAAGTGCAATTATGAAAAAAATGACAATAATGGACACAATCATTGAGGTCCAGATTAGGCTATTTGACAACATGCTCCCCGCCGAACTATTGGTAATTGTTGTAGGCCAATATTGATGGACTAATTTGTAATCTGAAATTCAACTTCTTTAAGATAACCATTTTGATTTGAAGACAAGTCTCATAGCCATGGTGTAACAACATCAATATGGAGGATATAGTTCAAAAGTTTCAAACAACTAAATTGCATTATTTTTCTAGTTATATGATGCAATTAAAATGAATAGAGTTAGCCAATACACAAACAAACTTAGGCTTTTCCTATTTTTTTAAGGGATAAAGCCAAGATCTAGTTTCAATGTCTATTATTGGAATCTATTGAGTGTTGGGATAAAGTGATTCAAGCTTTCTTAACAAAGTTCTTCTCACCTCAAATCATATTACAACTGAAGAAAAATATTAGTTAATTTATATTAGAGGAGTAAGAAAAATCATATGACACCCAAGACCAATTTAAAGAACTACTTAGGAGATGACCATAACACAAAATTGAGCAATGATTACAAGCCAATTTTTTTTTATAATAGGCTAAATGACTTGGAGAATAGTGGATGTAGGCTCGACTAGTTCCAACATGAATAATCACTCGAAAATACATATTATCTTTTCAAATAGTTGGTTAAAACTAACAATCAAACTCCAAATGAAATAGCTAATAGAAGGAGACAAACTAGAATTTTGAAGTTTGAAAAATTATCAACTATAGAAGCCAATATGGATACATTTTTTCAGCTAGTTTTCAGCACAAAGGAAGATGACATAAAGAAGAGAAATTATATTAAAGAGTATCGAAAAACACAAATAAAAATGAGGCTTGATCACATGGTCACACTATCTTTTATAATAAATTAAAATAATGATGCTTAATGAGAAACACTCTTATCCCTATGCCATAGTATCAAATTCTCTAGTCTCCTCTTAAATTATTTCTTTTGCATAAAAAATAACTATGGATTAAAACATGCCCCAACTATTTTTTGATGATAAACAAGATCAACAAGGTGTCAAACATTGGTTTTGCACATAAAAAGTGGAATTTCCATTAGAATTTTGTATCAAATTATGTTAACGCTATCCAAGATTTCTTTGAAAGTGGTATCCATTTCACATGAAAATGAAATGTATGCATACATGTCTTTTTTAATACAACTTGGTTTTTGAATGAAATGAATTATAAAATATTTTTGGTATTTTTTTACACAAATTATACTTTGGAGTAATTATTAAAGTTTTGTTTTTTGTTTAGAGTAATTATTTTCCATCTTAACTTTTATATGCAATTATATATTCTATTCCACCACAATTAAAGGTGTCAAATGGGTAGTGACATATTGGCATGACTCTAAAAATTTATATTCCATTAGCATAATTTTTTCTTGGATCATGCCGAGTTATGTTAGATCATGCTAAGCTGGGTCATGCTAGATCATGCCAAGCTGGGTTAGGCCTAACCGGACTAGCCTAATTTATTCTAGGCTAGACTAGGTTCAGTCTAGGCTAGTCTAGGTTAGGCTAGACTAGCTTGTTTGCCCAATCAGGCTCAAGCCAAAACTAGCCATGCTTTTCATGCCATATTATGCTATATTGTGCCTCTTATGCTAGGAACTCTAGCCCGAGGCTAGTCCAGGAACAAATTTGGACAAAGTCATGTCGTACTAGGCATGGCTGAATCATGTCGTCATGTTTCGTGCTGTATTAGTGCTACCCAACCTAGTCGACAACAGTAATCATATCTCTAAATTATGAATCACAAAATATAAAATTGTTATTAAATATGTACAGAAATATAAATTGGTTGATATATTTTATTAATAATTATTATAAGAGTTTACTTGAATAATCCCATCTGCTCCCATCAATTATGTTAGCTATATTAAGGGCCTCATATTTGATTCTTTTTTGTTATAAAAATAGAACCCAGAATAATAATTTGAAAATATAATATTCAATCATTAAGATAATAAAATAAATAATATAATAAAAGAAATACGTCTAAAAAGGAATTAGGATTGAGATACTTTTCAAAGGAGAGGGAACCTCTTTTTATAGAAGAAAAATCAGAAATCCAAAAAAAGATTTTTGATTTGGGCTAGGTGATACTTCATCTAACCCTACCATTATATCTCCTACTTGAAAATTATCTTTCTTATATATCTATGCTTTCTTACATTCTTACTAAGCTATGTGAAGTTCTATACTATTCAAACTTGTTAATGTTGTTTGGTTTTGTCAAAATATCTTCTATGTTCTCATTAGTGTGAATCTTTTGCATATCCTTACTTTTTTCTTCAACTTTATCTTATAGAAAATGATATTATCTATTGATGTGTTTTACTTTTGAGTGAAATACTAGATTTCTTGCAGCACACACTAACTATCACAAAATAAAGAAACTTTGTTTTGTTTGTGTCCAAACTCTTCTAATAACATCTACAACTAGATTGCCTCTTTACTAGCTTATGTAGCTTCAACATACTATTTTATATTATTGAAGTATATATAATAGACTATAACTTTCAAACCAAACTTAGAGCTCCTCCAACAAGAGTAAAAATATAGCCAATGATAGACTCGTTATTATCAATATTCCCAGCATAGTCTAGATCAACATAGCCTCTGAAAATATGATCCAAATATCCATAACATAATATAGCACTTGAAGTTCCTTTAAGATATTTTAGAATCCTCTTCATAGTACTCCAATGTTCTATGCTAGGATTTGCTGTGAATCGACTAACCACTCCATCTGTTTGTGCGATATCAAATCTTGGACAAATCATTACAAATATTGAACTTTTCACTACTAATGCATTTAGTAGTCGAGGTATGTTCCTCCTCCCTTCTTATGAGCTAGGATAAATACTTGAGGATAACTTGATATAAATAGGAAGAGAGGTAGAAATTAGTTTACAACCTTACATGTTGAAGCATCACAAAATCTTGTTAAAGTAGTTTTCTTGAGAAAGCCAAATCTTCTTATTCTTTTTATCTTGGTAAATCTACATCCCTAGAATCTTGTTTGCTAGTCCTATGTATATATCAAACTTCCTAGCCAATTGTGCCTTCAATTCTTAGATTTGACATTTTTTGGGGCCTGCTACTAACATGACATCCACGTACAATGATAAAATCATTTTTAACTTGAAATTTCTTTTAGTACGTATGATGATCTAAATTGAGTCTATTATACCCAATGCTAATAATAAAAAAATTAAATCTCTTATATTAACACCTGGGTGCCTATTTTAGATCATATAAATATTTTTTCAACTTACAAACCAAGTTATCCCTACTAGTTTCAACAAATCCTTTTAGCTAGAATATATAAATTCCTTCTTTAATTTCTCCATAAAGATATATAGTTTTAACATCCAATTTTTTTAAATGTAAATAAAATATTGCACACAAAGTAATTACTACTATGATTATTGTAAGATGAATCATAGGAAAAAAATCTCATTGAAGTCAATCCATTCTTTCTGAGCAAATCCTTTTATCACTAATCTTGCATGATATCATTTTATTTGATCATTACTATTATCATTGAACTTGTAAATCCATTTAATACCAATGATTATCTTTCTTAGTGGTAGTGGTACTAGCTTCCAAGTATTATTCTTATGTAGAGCTTTAATTTCTTCTTCCTTTGATATCATCCATAGAGATGCATTAATACTATTTGAAGTTTCATAAAATGTTTAAGGTTCATCATCTTCTATAAGAAGATAATATGCAATATTTCTGTCCGTAACATACTCTGAGTGCCAAGGTAGCAGCCTTCTATCACTTGCTGGCTGACTACCTTCTGGATCCTCAGATTCGATTTGCTCTTGTACTTTATGCTATGGTTCTTCCTCTATAAATATTGGAACGTCTTGTCTCTAATTATTTTCTACTTGCATAGTGATAGTTTCTGTGGCTTCTTTTGATTTGTTATCATTATCATCAATTCTTTGTAGATGATTTTCTAGGAAGATTACATATCTACTGATAATTACCTTTTTGGGTAGTGGGATTCCATAGATGATACCCCTTCACACCCTTAGCATACCATTAAAATATATACTTTCTAGATTTTGGATCTAACTTTGTTATTTATTTGGTGTATACATCACATATGTAAGATGTCCTAAAAAGTATAAAGTAGAGTAATCTACTAGCTTATTAGTCTACATCTTAATCGGCATCTTCAAATTAATTGTAGTTGATGGTGTTTGATTTATCATATAACATGCAATGCTAGCTATTTCCACTTGTAAAGAGTTAGTTAGACATACAGTCTTCGACATTGCTCTCATCCATTCTACAAAAGTTCTATTCAACCATTTTTCTACTCTATTTTGTTGTGGTGTGTATGTAACTATGAACTTATATTAGATACCTTCTTACTTACAAAGAGCAAGAAACTCACCATCTGTATACTCTCTTCCATTATCTATCTATAAACACTTAATCCTTTTCCCATATTTAAGTTCTACCCATACTTTTAAGTCTTTAAAAATTGGAAATATATCCGACTTATTCTTGATTGGATACACCCAACTTCAACTCGAGTAATAATCAATAATAGATATAAAATATTTTGCTTCTCCTTGAGATATTTCTAATGATCCCATACATTAGAATGTATCAAGTCTAGAATGCATTTACTTTTTACAATAAATTTACTAAATGGCAATCTATTCTATGTACTTGTAAACATTGTGCACTTGTAGTCATGGGAGATGGCACATCATCAATGATTCTTCTCTTTTTCTAATTGATACAGCACAAGAATCAGCTTTCTATATTATTTCTCCTTTAAGCTTGAATAAATTTTCTGTAATCTTTTATCTCTTCATGACTGCAAGTGCACATCTCACAATCATTATCATCCATTTCTTAATATAAGTTTTACACCCAATACTATTTATTTGTTCCAGATACACTAGATTTTTTTTTCAAGTTCATCTCATGGCATACCGCTTGAATGGTACGAACCATACCATCAAATATTTTTATTTTGATAGTATTGATCCCAACAACTTCAAAGCATGATCATCATCCATGTACACGAAACCTTCTGAGATTGGTTCATATTTGTGAAACTAATATCTTTGAGATGTCATGTGTTATGTAGCTCTTGAGTCAAACAACCACACACCACCAAACTACTTTCTTCTTTCAACTATTATTGTCACCATACTAGATAAGATGTTGCCATCATCATTGATACTTGCAACATATCCTTGTATATTTTATAACTCATCATCTCCACTCTTTTGCTTAAACCAACAATCTTTTTTGAAGTGCCCTTTCTTGCCATAGTTGTCGTACTTAATATTTTTCTTACTTCTTGATTTTGATCTTTGTAATTCTAATTCCCAATTGGGTCACTCTCCATTGATCTCCCTCACATCATCATTAAGGCTTCTTCTTGTTGTGTATTTGCATATCTATTCTCCTTAATTTTTCATCTACTTTCTTCTTCTAAGATGATAGAGGCTATATCAATGGAGATTAGACTATCTATTAGAATATCATTCATTATATTGATGATGAATTAACCATATAAACTAGCTTGACCTTGATGTAAAATTTTATCACATTCATCTTCTTCAAATTTATGACCTAACATAGTTATTTGAGAAAATATAGTGTCAACGGTGTTTATTTGATTATTTACCATAACAGATTCCATCATTCAAAGAGTATAAAGTCTTCTCATTAAGAAAATCTTGTTGTGAAGTAACTTTGCCTCATATAATCTTGTGAGAGTATCTCAAATTTCTTTTATTGTATTGTTTTCTATCACACTCGATAATACTCCATTAACTAGTGCCAAATAAAGATAGGCAATCACGTTACCATCCAACTCATTCTACTTATCTTCAAGAATCTCGATTGGCCTTTTTTCAATAGCATCTAAGCAATTATCCTTCCTCATAATTTCCTTAATTATTATTCCTTAATGAAAAATTACTTTCATTGAATTACTCTATTTCAAATTTTAATACCATTTATTTCATTTGTATAGCGAACAAGAATCGAGAATAATAATAACTATTTATGTAAAAACACCAAAAAGTTACTTATTGCATTGAGACCTTTATTACCTTTTTAATAGAAATTTTTTAATCATCCATTAATCATTAAAGTTACTATCTAAACCCTCCTTTGACACCACTAATATAAAAATAGAACCCATAACAATAATTTTAAAAAATAGAATTCAATCCATAAGATAATAAAATAAACGATGCAATAAAAAAAATACAATTTAAAAGGAAATTGGGATTGCAATACTTTTCAAAGGAGGGGGAACCTCCTTTTATAGAAAAAAAATAAGAAATCCCAAAGGGATTTCTGATGTGGGCTAGGTGATTTTCACCTTACCGTGCCATTACATTTTTTAAAAAATGTAATGTCTAGAATTTGTATTAAGTTTTTATTTGTGTTACTAAAAATGTATTCAATGATGTTATCCTTTTCAAGGGTACTTATATTTTGTCTTTTCACTTATCTTAGTAGGTCGATTAAAATGTGTATATAGTGCTCTGTTTGTTTGCTCATTTTGATTTTGGAAATTATTAGCTCTTTGCATTTTCTAAGTTTTTTTTTGTCAATTTTTTCCTTGAGCATCATTTTTAAAATGATAAGTTTCATTCTTAATACTTATGGTTCCATATTGATGATCACATACTAGATGTGCCATTCAAATCATTCTATTTGTTTATGGAAACTAATAGATATCGCATAGTGTTTTATCATCATTTTGCCCTTAATTTTGTGATTGGTAAGTAATTAGTTCACTAAAATACCTCATCCTATTTTTTTGGTGACTATTTTGCTTGATCGAGTCATTTTTGATTTTGTTGCATGGTACAGAAAATCAAGCTTTTGATACTCCCAATGGCATACCTATATAAAACATGCAGGAAAATATGTTGATTATAAAAGGCGCCTTGTTTTTTTTAATGGCAATTTATATATAATTTTACATTTTCTACATAAAACATGGGGGCAAATATGTTTTCCTCACCTAGGATGTATTTAATGTAGTTTAGATTTTCCGATTTTAATATGTATAACTTTAAATAATAATAATGTTGTCGAGGTTATGTCAGTTTTTAAAACCCCTTTCCCCCTCAAAGTTAAATATTTAATGTCATTGATTTATTTGTCTTCAAAACAAATAAAGGTGCCAAAATGACATCATATGGTAGAGGTTAATATTGTCAAGGTGGAATTGGCACACAAAGATTGATAATGTGAGTCGTTGTGTCATCTATGGTGCACTCTAATAAACATGTGTCATCATGTGACCTTCATTGAATATCAATGTTTAAATATGGATAAAAATCATGCTGCAACCAGGAAGAATGTTGGGTGCACATGAAAAATTATAGTTAAGATCGACACTGAGTGTTGCAGCTAGGCATCATTATATTTCTTGTCTGGCCACCCATACAACTAAGAAATTTAAAATGTGAGATTGATTGTCGTGGTATGTCTTGGCAAAGAGATGTATTCTATATTGGAAGAATTATATTTTGGGGCAACAAATCAAAAAATATTTGAAAAAAAAAACCTAAGTTTTAATTTTTAAAAAGTAGGCACACCAAACTTTTAAGTAATTATGTTTTGATGTACTAATTTATGTTAATACAAAATTGCTCATATATTGGGAAAGAAAGACTATATCATTCACTGAAGCTGACATAAAAGAAATGGAATGAAGAGAGAGAATACGAGAAGGAGAGGAAACTAACATTGACTATTCTCTAGCTACACAAGGAGATATGTTGGGCAATATTTTTTGTATTTTTGAAGGTACACAGCTAGAATTCAATAAATGGAAGGAACAACTACAAAATTAGATCTAATCCTTTCATACAATTATAGTGGAGGACACAACAAAACAAGTTGTATTGTGGGATATCCATCTCTTAAAAAAAGATATGTTGTTTGTGGTGACCCAAAAAAATGTGAAGATAAAATTTATACACTTTTGAAAGAAGGCTTGAAATGAGTGGAGATAGGGATGACGTACATTACTGAATCATTTGGAATGATTTATGAGACTGTCACAATGGCTTAGAAAAAATTGTTTTGATGAAACATAAATGAATTATAAGCAACATGTAATATTGAGAGAACGCATGGATAAAGGAATAGAGAAAATATAGTGTGAACCAAAAAGAATAATATTTTTCAATGAGATCTTTTGAAGCCACAAAGTTCTATTGAGCAAAATTTTATTGAGAGAAGACAAGATACCATGTGCATGTTGTTAAACCTTTTTCCTTTATTGGATGTCTAGTAAAAAAGTTTGCACCCTCAAGTGGATTAGAAACCTTCTGCAAAAGGTAAGGGTGGCTTAGGCATACTATGTTTTTGTTATGATGGGTGTGTATTATGCTAAAACATATATCATTTAGAATCAGTCAATTCGTTGTGTCATATTAGGTGCAAAGGTGTAGTTTTTTATTTGCATCAAAAATCAGTTTTCTACCTAATCGTACCATCTTTCACCATGATAATGATGATAGCACCACCTTTAAATTTTTAATGCAAAAGTAGTTTACTATCCTTCACATCATAATAAAAGTGCCATACCATTAAGGCACATATCATATTTAGCTTGTCTTTTGCAAGCTTGTAAACCTATTTTCAGAACTTCCAAAACTTTGAGAAATTTAGTGCACCATATATGAAAAGTTTCGGAAATTCCTAATCAAAAGCTTGGATAATTTTGAAAATATGATATTTTAATGTATAAGTTCTAGTTTTATAATTTTCAACCTGGTGCAAAAATCAGCAACCATGTGTATGTTGTTAAACCTTTTTTCTTTATTGTGTGATTAGTGCAAAAGTTGGCATCCTCAAGTGGATTAGGAACCTTCTGCAAATGGTGAGGATGGATTAGCCATGCTTTGTTTTTGTTATGACGCGTGTGTATTATGATAAAACATATAACATTTAGAATTAGTCTAATCTTTGAACCATATTAGGTGGAATGGTAGCTTTTTTATCTGCATCAAAAAATAATTCCTACCTCACCTTACCACCCTGCACCATGCAAAGGATTATAGTACCACCTTTTATTTTTTAATGCAAAAGTAGGTTACTATCAGCCAAATGTCTTCAATGGAAGAAATCATTGCAATAAAATGAGTGGGAGGAAGTCCTATATATCATTACTTATTTCTAAGTTGTCATACAAGCTTTTTTATTATGTGTTTTGTGGCTCAAATTTTTTTTCTTCTAAATTTATAATTATTCTTTTCTTTTCATAGTTCTTACATGATTATCAATGAGAGAAGGTTAGCTAGGAATTGATCTACAATCTTTTTCCCTAGATTCATTAATGTTAGAATTTCTTTTATATCTTTTCCTTTAACCATTCCTATCAGATAAAAGAATTCTAATTTTTTTTTACTTCAATGTTTTGTAAAAATATATATTGGTCTTCTTCTTCACAATAATTAATGTTTTTTGATACCATGAAGGATCCTTTATTATTTAAAATATGCTCTGTTGGAAAAAAAAATATTTTTATTGTACATCATTTTATGGAAGATTTGTATTCTAAACAAATTGAAACAATTTAGAATTTTCTTTTTTTTACCTAATGATATCCTAAATTTATCAAAACAAAAAAAATGCATTTGCCGTTAGGCAACCAAATAGGAATGTCCTTATTTTCATTATTGATAGAGATTTCTCGTAGTTTGTTGTCAACATCTCTTGCAAAACTTCTAGTTAGTTTTTCATAGTCCCACTCATTCTTTATGAGATATTCTTTTACACTCATGTCCAATGATGCTAGTTCAAGCCATCTATCTCTTTGAAAGGATATCTTATCTTGTCCAATTTTCTAGACTGCCTGATGTTTTGTTATCTATTTAACATTTTTAATTCTCCTCCATATATGTTAAATATTCAAATTTCTCTATAATCTGGATAAATTCACCAACAATATTTATATTCAATACCTTATTAAATAAAGAATCTTTAGTGTAAAATTCCCATCATAATTTCATATTTATCACTTTTATCATTTGATTCATTTCTTGAAAATGAAATCCTTTCTCATTTTTAGGAAAACTTAGTTTTATCCACTTATTCATTCCACATGATCGAGGTCTTTACCATTACGCAATAAAAGCATTGACATTAGTTTTTCCATATTGTCCACTACCAAAAGGGTTGGCAATAAGTAAGAAGCTTTCATCGAAATCACATGTTTATGAGTATCATTTCCCATCATTTAGTTAGCAACTTATTTGACAAATCCGATATCAACTCCTTGGTTTCTTTATAATATTATTGAAATATAAAATTTTTATGTCATCTATATAATAATCAACCCAACTATTTTATACTCATATTTTTTTCACTTTATGCCTAATTTTTTTTCCATGTCCTTACCTCTCTGTTTCATGATCATCATACCTCCATAAAATCCACTTTTTTCTCAGTTAATGCATTGTCATGACACTTTCTCATTTTGGTTCAATATCTTCCAAACCTTAGGTAGGGATCACAAATTTCCATTTATAATAATTATTGTGTCATCTACATATGTTAGGTGGCTGACTATTATGTTGCTCCCCATTTTACATATAATCTTCTGCCTATGTCATATAAGTCATTACAATTTTTTATGAGATATTCTATTGATAATATAAATAAATATGGAGAAAGTTGATCTCATTGTTTAAGCCCTCTACTTGATTGGAAGAAACATGTCACTTCTCCATTAATGAGTTCAAAAAAAAATAGTTATGTAAAATATGTAAAAAATAGTTATGTCATATAAGTCATTATTCTTAATCCAATTTTTTTGGGAACATAAACTTTTACATAATTCTTTAGAAAATTTCAATATGCTCTGTCATATATATGTTTCATACCTAACTTTAGTATTTTATTACTTGCTGACTTATTGAGTGGGTCATTTTCTATACTAATAAGTTGTTATTTATGTTATTTTAGTTGGGTAGATACCTATTTTAATTTTCCAAGATGCATTTATTTAAGACATGTTTATTTCGAATAGCTAGAATTTTCAAAATTATTTGGTAGTATACATTATATAGACTAATGGGTCCAAATTGATTCGATATCTTAATATTGCCCATTTTTGAATTAATATATGAGAGTTCTTGAAACTAATTTCATATGTTTTTGTCCCTCAAAAATTTTAAGAATGCCTCATAGATATCTTCTCTTACTATTTTCTAGTAATATTTACAAAGTAATATTGTGAAACTATTTGATCCATGGCACTATTTGAGTCTAGGTAGAATGTTACATTTTTTTGATTTCCTCCATGGTAGGATTCCTATATACATTGTTTACCTTCATTTTGCTAATATTTTTTGGGATGATATCCAATAAGTGATTCTTATTTAACTAATAGCATGATAACTGGTTAACAAAGATAAAAGATCACTCCATATTGGGGACATGAGTTCGATCCATAGGGATACAAGAATATCCTTCCCCATTGTGTTTTTACAATAACTCTACTCATATTTATATGATGAGATCTTACTTGCTTTGACACTAAGTCTCAAGGCTCATATATGTTGGACGATAGATAATATGGGATGGGTTTGGGATGATAAAAAAATGATTCTCAATCAATGTATCATATTTAGCAAAATTTTGAAATAAATTCTAGATTTATTATTTCTTCTTCTATCATGGTCCATCCCATTATACACTTTATTCCATGAATATGATTTTTTTGCCACATATTTTTAATTATTGCATTGAAAATTTTGTGCTCCTATCACATTCTCTTAGCCACGTTATATTATACTTTTGTTTCCATAAATTTTCCTCATTTAAATGTGTGTGATTAAAATTTTTTCTCACCTAACTTAACTCCTTGTGATTTTTATTTACTCTTTTTTTTTTCTTTTTTCAAGACCAAATCTTTTTTTTCCTAATGTTCTTGGAGACATCATCAAAATATTTTTTATTTCATACTATCAGCACATGTTTATGAACATAATATAAGATACTTGTGCTCCTTACGAGGGGATTTGAAAGCATATGAATATATGATGTAAACTAAGTTTGATTACTCAGTGTTTTGTTCCTATGAGGGAAACACCTTTTGTGATGCAAAGAAGATATCATTTCTTATCCACCCAACCTAATGCACATTGGGGTTGGATCAAAAGGAACTATAGCATGGGGATTGGGGAATAAGATAGATTCTCCTATGATTATTGGTGTTGAAGCATAGCCAATTCTTAGAGTGCAATTTACCTGTGAAAAAATATAACATAAGTAATTTAATGCTTAAAATAGGAAATTTGAAAGCATAAGAATATCTATCAAATCTCACATGCTCAATCTATTTTAGCAACTTTTCTAGATATCATTATCATTAATACAACTTACATTTTGTTCATTCATGGAGTTATATTGAATTCCTCTCAAAAACATGATTATTTTCCATTATTCGATAATATAGATTAGCTTGGATTACTTAGTTTTGCTTTCCAAGAGGGTAACTCACTAATTGCACTTGGTTTGGACCAAAGTGAACTATAGCATGGAGAATAAGATATATTGCTCTATCCTTATTGGTTTTGAAAATTTACTACTACCTAGAGTGTAGCTTGTGATTGAAAGAACATTGCAAAAGTAACTTGTGCTCCATGTAGGGGAAATGAAAGCATTTATATATTTATATAATGCCACAAGTTCAATCTTTTTTTAGAGACTTTCTCATTAATGCAACATTTATTTTACTAATTCATTGGGTTGAGTTGAGTACTACTTAGAAAGATGTTCATCTATCATTTTCTAGTAATGTGTGTTAGAGCTTGGATTAGTTATTGTTTCTTTCCTAGGAGGGAAACACACTTTGAGATGTGGAGGAGGTATTATTGCTCAACCCTCTTAACTAATGCACACTTGGTTTGGATCGATCATCGAAGGAACTATATAATGGTGGATGTTTGATCCTTTTATTTTTTTGCCACAAGGCTAGCTAAAGACATGCATTAGGCTAGTTGGCATTCGTTTCATGAAGAAATATGAGTCTGAGCACTATTTTGAATGTGTGACCAACACCAAACTTTGCTAGTACTTTTGTTAATGAAGCATTAGTCAGTCCTCATCAGCTATGGCACATGTAGTTCAAGACTATGCAAGCTAAAAATAGAATTACCAGGCAATTCTTTCACCCTAAAAGGATCAAAGGCATAAAACATTGGAATATTATCTTTTTAATGTTTGAATCATAGCTTCAGAAACTAAAGTCAAGCAAAAATATAGAAATCTTCATGCATGAATCATTGAGAGGAAAGATTTGAGAGGAAAGAATGGGCAGTATAAGATAATGAAAATGGTGCCCCATATGAGTGGGCATGTGAAAGATTTGAGCTAGAGGTGCTAAGTAATTGGATTGTCTTAGAGTATTAACTTGATGTGTTGCTAAGGAATCAGGGGACCTTCCTGATCACATGAAATGAAATTGAGTGAGCCTCATAGGAAGATTTGTCTAGAACTAGAATTGGAAAAAAATAATCAAACAAAATAATATATGATACATCGACACAGAAAAGATGGTTGATGGACTAGTTGATCGTTTATATTACACTTAGGAATGTTCAAATAAAGACACAGATGTGGAAAGGATTTCTTTTATCTTTCTTATTGCTCTCTGCCCATTCCATTATCCATGAAATCATGTTACATAACATATCTCATCTCCTCTTGATTGAGTTTAGTGCATCATCAAAAGAATCCTATGGATAGTACATTATTTTTTTTGGTTTACATTGCACTTTTCCATATTATTTATTCACACTCTCTCTAAAATTTATGCTAGTAACTATTTATTGATCTCTACTATTTATTATTCATTGATGCTCATTAGAGACAAATTGATATTCTATCCCAAATAATTTTTGACTTTCCATCACTTCGGTCACCAATATTTTTATTATGTCTTCCAAGATCTTTATAAATCTCTTTTCAAATTTCTTCTAGGTGGACATAAAAAACCTCACCTTCATTTTGAGATGCACCTCCCATATTGCTTCCAAGATCTTTATAAAATTTATTATCCTTTTTCCTTGTCTTTCTCTTTCTTTTTCTTCATATTCTCTTTTTACTTGTTTATATTTTCTAATTCTACTATAAATGAACTATGCATATCATCAACTCCCCCTTCATTTGAATCTCACTTTGGTCAGCCTCTAAGTACATGTTCTTTAGTATTATTGAAATTTCTTCCAAGTCTCCTTCTCGTCTCCCATTATATATTCATATTTTGGTAGTGAAATTTTTAAAAATTCTTACCATATCTCTATATTTCTTCTACATTGGCTTTAGAAAAGGCTAACACTTCTTGCTTAACATTAGTTGTTTCTTCCTTTTCAAGAATAAACTTTCTCTTCTTATCTCCATTAAGTCATTTTTAACACCAACCAATGTTAGGGGGTATTCATTAGCACCATTCATCTCTATCCTCAAATATTGGGACTCATTCACCATGACATAACATAATGATTTAGATGAGGTAAATTATATGGCCTAAAAATCTTTTCCTTAGAAATATAGGATAGATTTCTCAAAAAATTTACAAATTATAATTTTAACTTCTCACTAGGGAAAATAACAAAGATCATCTCATCTTTGGTGATTGTAGATAGGTGGAGAGTGTGATGGTAAACCAAACATAAAAAGATACAATCAAACATTGCTCTCTTCAATAAACTCTCTTCTCACTAAGTGTCTTTTGTGACTTTTTGATGATCTTCTCCATCATCCTTTACCAACAATCAAAGTCTTGGTGATTGATTTGCAGTTATGTTGTATTTTAGGGGTTTAAAGGTTATTATATCTATATCTCCATCGAATCAATATAATCTCATTAATAAATTCCTATCAAATTGCACACAAACTCCTCGTACATAATATCTATTCTCTTGCATGTTTTCAAGGTTGGATTAAAACTTTTTAATGATTATTACATTGCCTCATTCCATATGTTGATAAAACTTATCCTAATTCCTCCTCTCAATCATCATCTAGAATGGTGAGATAATTTTTTCAAATTTCTATTCGGTCATAATTTTTTTAACTAATGTATACATCATTTTTATAATCCTCTTCTCCATGAAAAAAAAGTTCTAGTAATGAGATGTGGGTGGAAGATTCAATAAAGTTTCAATTGATCACTTCTCTTTTGCCATATGATTCAATTTTCTCTTTTTCTCATCTGACTCTAAGCGGCATAATTTGGATTTTTTATCCATAATTATATTGAATCACATGATTTGGTTGTTGTGACAATTTTGGTTGGCTATGAGATAAGAAGATTTTGGAAAAAAAATTATAGTTCTTAACTTTTATAATTATGGTGAGTCATGGCTTATAGAAAACATTCAAGACTTTGTTTCATCATCATGAATTTTTGTAAAAGAATAATTATGGTTGAGTTTGATCATAAGACATGAAAAATATTGAGATTATGTTTGAGTGATATGAATTCATGTGTTATAAAAAAAGATAGTGGCTAGGTTTGAGTGCCGTGAATATTTTTGGTGTATGTAAGTGTTTGACTTCATAGACTATATATAAAAAAAAACTAAAATACTGAACATACCAACATAAAAATAAAGCCTTGGTTTACATCCCAATAGTACTACATTTAATATCTTTGACTGGACTAATTCTTTGGTCTTTGTTCCCTATCAGTAACTCCAATAGGACAACTTATCTTTTTCATATATTTTTTCTTCTTTCTTTGTTATGTTCTCAATGTTTTCCATGGTCTCTAGATTTTTGTTCTCATCATGTTTTTAGAACACCTCTTTCAAATTCTAGTCATTTGTTTGGTTCCTTCCATATGAATGTTCTTTTTTTTGTTTCTCGACTTTATTAATCATCGAAACACCATTGAATGTGATTCCCTTCACTAATATCATGAATTCTTTATCTATTACAATGACTTTGAACAATGAGGTGACTTTGTCTTTTGCTCTCTATAGTAGTTGTAACATAGCTTGAAAAAAATATCATGGCCTTTTCATGTTGCATTTGTTTTATCAATGTCATGACTTTTTATTTGGCTCAAATTTTTCTTTAAGTGATCTAATCTTTGCAGTCATGACTTTTTCATTTTTATGACCTCCTTCTGCACAGTAATATCAGCCTTTTTTTCTTCTAAACTTTTCATATAATGGTCTTAGCTCTGTGTTCTTAACTCAATACATTGTCAATCAGAAGTGAAACTTCTTCCAATTGTGATCTTTCTACCATCTCAATAGTTCCCCAAAGATTTCTTTGTATTGTTTACATGGGAATTTCTGGTATTAGTAACACCTATCAAAATTTCTTAGCATCTTGACTTTCCTTATTTTTCTATCATGACATTGAAAAATATCAGAATATCATAATATGCTTCATCTTCAAGACATACTACAACTTTTTCTTGTTCTAGAATTTATTCTAAATCTTTGATTTCTTTCTTTTAATTAGGCTAGCAATCATCCAAAAAATCTTTACATCTGAATTTGATATATTATCTTTTGACTGTGAAGATGAGACTCTCTATCCTCTATCAATTTTCTCTATCATTGATTGGAATCTACAAACTCTTATACAAATTGAATTTTTCTTCTTCACCTATACAAAGTGTAAATTTTAATGGTGCATATGAGTTTTCTTCGATGCTTAACACCACAAAGTTTGTAGAAAAAAAAATTCAACCTTGACTAGCAGATCTTCAATAATTTCATATGGAAACTTAATTGATTTATCATTTATCTAAAGAGAAAGAGAAATTGATGTTATCTCACCTAGAATAAACTTTCATATTATGAACAATGATATCAAGTTGAACTTGCTCCAAAGTCACATAATACCTATCAAACATTATGCTCCCCAATTACACTGGAAATGATAAAACTTTCTGGATCTTTGAGATATATTAGATGTTTATGTTGAATAAACATTCCATACTTATTGGTCATGCTCACTATTCCATAAGTCTTTAATTATATCTTGCTACTCAAGATGTTCTTAATAATTTGACGTATTATGTTTTATGTGATAAGACTTCAGCAAAGAATATATTGGCTTTTAGATGTTTGAAGATGTTAGGATATCCATCAAAATTATTTTCCAGCTTTGCCTTTTGAAACCACTATGGAAAAAAAGATTTCATTGATGAGAATAGTGATCGTCTACATAAGCATTATTTGGCATATCATCTTTCTACTCGTTACATTGGTTTATCTAAATATCTTCCTCCAATTTAACTTCTTCATGTATAACTACTATAGGTCAATGTTGGGCAGTGTGTGCTCATAGTGGCACAACATTGGAAAATGTGGTGGCAATAGAGATTGTCAAGACAATGGGTGTCATGACTTTGGTTGTCATAATATTGTTAGTTATAATTTTATATTTTGCATCTATTTCTCCTTTAGATGTTTTTTTTTAATTATTTCTATTCTATTTCTTTACTTCTTCTGAGGGTTATATACATATACCTTTTTTAGATTTGCCTTGGTATTATTATGCAATCCTTGATATTCTTCTCTTTCATTATGAGTGCTAATTATTCAATTTAATTCTCAATAGTCTTAATTGTTGCATCCATGTGATCCAACTTTATTTCTATCCATCCCATTTGGTTCTTTTGTCCATCATTTCTTCTCTCTCTTAGTAAGTAGCACAATAATACTTTCTTCAAATGATGACTTCTCTTCTTCCTTTGATTTATGGTAATTATAAAATGGACCTCCTTGCAGTTGGTAACCCATCAAGTTATTTTCAATGATTTTTTGATATTATCCCATGGTTTATTATAGATTTTCTTGGTTCCTATATTATAAATTCTTATGATTTCTCATGTTAGGATGATAATGTGTAGGGATATTATTGTTATGTCTTAAAACATACACTTTTTTTATAAAATATTGCATTCTTTTACTTGATAAATTAGATTTAAATTGCTAACTTCTTTTTATTAAAAAACTATTTTTTCTCCCACACTTGGCCTTTTGTCATGTTGTGCTCTAAGCTTTCTAAAACATACATCTAACTTTGCCTACATTTCTGCTAGTCTGTCTAAATCCAATAAACTAGTATTGTTCTTTCCATTTTTTCTTTTATTTAGAATTTAGTAATTATTCTTGGCTAGTTCTTTAAATACAAAATATTTTTCAACAGGTGACTTATTCATGATAGAAACACCCAAGACTATATCAATTGTATATCTCATCATATAATTTAGCTTATTATAAAATTTATGATCTTAGAACTATAGCTCAAATTCATGTTACAAGCACATCCTCTTTATACTCATATTTTTTGAACTGACTAAATCTCCACACTTAGTTGTGAAGTGACTTGATGTTAGAAGATTTTGGTTAGAAAAACTTAGATAAGTTTATCCCAACTCTCAATAGATTTTTAGATAAATATTGGAATTAGCTCCTTGTCTTGCCCCTCAAAGAAAATAAGAATAGTCATAATTTTATCATGTCAAGGCTAACTCCATTCATCATCATAGTGTTGCACAACTCTAACAATGTAGCAACATGACTATTTGGATTTTTTGACCAACATTTACCATACTGATGTTGCTGCTCCATGGCTATGAGGGTTGGATTCAACTTAAAATGATTTACTTATATCAATTGCATCCAGATCTCAAAGTAGTTATCCATCAATGTTGAGCCCCAATAATCTACTAAAGTTCAATGGGGAATAAGTTATTAAATAGGTTGTTCGACACATCCTTGGGTATTCTCATTACTACCATTATCTTTTATGATTGCTCTCTCAACTCTATGTTTTAACAATTATTTTCTTGTTCTTTCAATTTCTAGGTCTAAAGATATTGACTCAATCCTAGATCTTTGGTGCATAAATTAAGTGGTCAAAAAAAGGAAAAATAAACAACAAAAACAAATACTTAATAATAATAACTATCTAAATAACTAGAAATAAAATTACTTGTTTCATAGATAGTTAGGTCATTTCAAAGTTAACCAATCAAACTAAAAATAATCATTCACAATAACATTAAAAATTCATTGTGAATTTGTTACAAAGCCAAAAAATTATTCATAACATAACTCCAAAAGCTCATTGGATAATTATATATATCCAATAGAAATTTAAAAAATATGAATCATACAAATAAAACAATGTACATAAGTCTAGATATTAATCTCACATAGATTGTTATGATAGGTTGGCTAACTAATAATAAATTTATTACTGCTCAAGTTGAGAAGATAAACTTGGTTCTTAGATAGATATTTAGACTCTAGGGTTACCATATTTTCTTATGTATGATGAAGTCTTCTTTAAGATTGTACCAATGAAATTTTTAATTATTGGATGAAGGGTCGGTAAGTGCATAACACTTTGTCCCTTTGGAATACAAAATATTTATCAGCCATTGCCTATTACTACCATGGATGGTTCCCTTGTAGTTGTGCCTTTAGTATTCTACCATCAAAACCATACTTATTCTATTCATAGTTCAACAATATTTCAACTCCTTTTAGTTAATATGTCAACTTCCCTTGATGTTACTTTGAGTATCTTTTTTTATTCTTCGACCTCACTTGTCATGAATGATGTGAAATGATATTGTAATAATTATATTTGAGATTTCTACTTGATAAGCATTATACTCACATCATATAACATATATTTTTCTAATAATTCAATCTATTAAAGTCATATAAGAGGAAAAAGATTGCATGATAGTCACCATCTTTTGAAACATGTCATAATGCATGTGTCTTGTGAATTATATATCATCATCGAACATGACCAACACACAACTCACAAGAATAGTGAAACCATAGGTTAGATATTTTATATAACCCTCACACCATTTAAAGGTCAATACTTCTAGATGCTTCACAATACAATGGTCATAATTTTGTTTTGCATTTAGCTTCGTAAGTATCATATCCATATCAATTTAACTTAGCTCATATTGAAAGAATGTCAATTCCTATCAACACCAACCTTATGCATGTATCCTATGACTTACCTATCATCATACACTATGATAAATTTGCATAAACCTATTTTGTGGTAAAACCCTAGATCTTTCTAAATAACATATTTTATCAATTTATATTAAAGAAAAAAAATCATAATTATTCATTACAAAATTACTTCCATCATATATATTTACATAAATCAACATTAGATTCCTAATTAGTCTCAAATTGAGAAATAATTCACGAAAGATAATTAGAAATTTATCTCAACGAATCAATGGTTCCCAATGATAGATGGCATTAGAATCTAGGTCTCAAAACTATTATTGCTTGCTTTTGCCTTGAATTCATCAACAATTGGGGATGGCATTAACACCCTTAATTTCGTGCCCCACTCTCTCATCCTTTGCTCTTTTTTACTTATCATTTTTGGAATTCTTTATATCCAAATTTTATATCATTATGGTCCCCATCATATATTTTAGCAGTTTAATAAGTTCAAAGGTGCAATATTGGGTTAAGGCTAAGTTCGGTGTTTAAACTACTAAATATTTATTGTATTTTGATAATTTATTATGATGTATAGGCATAAAAAGGAAGAAATTATGGATTGATTTTATGACTTTGGAGTTTTGGTGAGTTTTGATGAAGTCATGAAATTAATGTGTTTTTGGAGATGTTTAGCATATGATGTAGAATATATAGTCTTATATAGTTTTAATAACCATTCTTGGCCAAAAGTCTACCAAAATCATAATGAAAATTTTTGTACTTTATGATCCTACCAACTTATTAGCATGATCCTTCTATAGTAGTATATTTTTAATAGTTGCAATATTATAATAGAATTCTAGCCATGCTTATCTCATAAAATTTAAATTATTGTGATATTAATTGTATGTCACATTAATTAAGTAGCCCATTAGTACTCAATGTCATGATCAAGTATAAGTACTGACTTTATCTTTAAAATAGCTTGGAAGTCTCAAATTAGAGTTGTAATTTTTTTACATAGTTATAGCTTTTAAGCTATAAAAAGTTACATAACTAAAACTCCTCAAACAAAAACTATGGAAATTATTCAGTGCCATGACTTTTGGGGCACTAAATGTTATATAGGATAACTCTAGTATGACTATTCCACAAGGCCATGATTCTTGTCCTCGAAGAAAGACAAAACCATGACTTTTTTATATTGACTAATTGCTAATATCACAACATCCTCACATTTCCATAATGACATGATATATGAGGGAATTGAAGGGTATTGTAGCCACTCATAGTGCTACAGACACTTGAGACATGAAAAAAAAAATTTTGGGCTGCAACCAAGAATACACAAGAAAGACTTATACCTAGTTAGTGTCATGACTATTTTCTAGTGATGTGGCCATTTAATAATTGAGAAAGTCTAATTTCAATGTCATATTTATTTCAGAGAACCATGACTATATAACATTATGAGAGACCCTCTACCATGCCATGATCATTCCTAGCACCATGACCCCTTATCAAGAATAAAAAGATAAATGCACAAAGCCATAACTACTTAACATTTACCTGACTTTATGTTATTCTGACATTAGGTTGAAGTCAGAGTTATTGACTAGTGCTATGACTTTATGTTACAAAAGACGGAGATACATTCTAGAGTTGTAACTACTTTTTAGAGTCATGACCTTATATTTGAGATACGAAAGCTAAAGTTATGACTTTCTTGTAAAATCTGTGACTTCATACTTAGAGTAATATAGAATTGCTCGAGTAAAAGTGTGAAAGATAGAGAAATTCAAAAAAACACTTTTAATTACTTCTTTCTTTCACTTACACAATAGCAAAACCATGACATCTAATAAATCCTAAGCATGAATTTTGCACTTTCTAGGAGTTCTACATGTAAAAAAAATATGTAATAGTAATAAAATCCCTAGAGTTGGAGGCATGATTCTTAAATCTAACTCTCTAGGATAGATTCACAAATTTTTACCAAAAAACAAGTGGTCTAGGTTTTGTATGAATTGATATAAGTGATGTGATAATAGTTTTTATTTATTAGTGAATATGTTTGATTTATATTGTATTATTGGTATTGATAAAAGAGTGATTAAATATAATTTGAATTAAGACTTTGACTATTGGTAGGTTTGTGTAAGATTTTCATGGTGATTGATGACATTTAAACCATGAGCTCACTCAGACATATTGTAGGAAGAAAGTGATAACCCTTATGATTATGATGTGCAAGATAAAAGTATATGTTAAGACCTAAAATTTAAGTATGCTAATCATTACGAGTATAGTACTTATGAAGCTAAAAGTATAAATACTTTTAAATATTAATTCATTATACAAGTCTTAAAATAACTATTTGTGAATTGGAAATGATGTTATATAGAAAGTTGTCTTAAAGGTTTTAGTTTTAGTATAGAAGCTACATTGTCACAGATGAGGATGTGATAGATAATTCTAAAGATATGTATAAGTAAGTTATGGCTCACAAGGTGATTATAGTCCTTATGAGTTACTATTCCTCATATAGTTTTCACTATTGAAATTTGAGGGAGACATAAGTTAATTGTATAAGTATAGTGCATATGTAGCTAAAAGTGCAAATTCTTATAAACCATATTAATTCTTAGTGTTTATAACACCTAAGGTCAAAGAATAAGGGCGTGGATACAAAGTAACTATTAAGGGTAGTTATTGAAGTTGCCTAAAAGGTATGATATTATGAATGACTCTCAATGATAGATAATTTTTATCTTAGTAGTAATGCCCCGAAGAGAAGATATGAGAGGACTACTATTAGGATGCACTTAATAGTGATAATCACCCTGTAGACTATTAGGGAAATGTTTCATTGTACAATATCTAAACCTTCATTTTGTGTCCAAACATAATATAATTCAAGCTAATTTAAATATATAGTAAATAGTTTGATAGAACAAATCCACTAATATAAGATTATTCATAATTTAAATATCTATTTTACTAGAAATGAGTCATCTAACTATTGAATAATCAAACTATCAATACAATCCTTATGGGATCAATACCTAGATAAAAGCCCTCTTTACTACTTGTATGAATCATACATTTATCAATTTCTAAAAATAGAATATTCTAATTAATTAGCTTTTGGAATATCACCAAATTAATAAAATTAGGTAGAATAATAAAGTTGCAATAAGTTGATGGCATAATTTCCAGAGATTATTTACATTGGTTAATCAATATGAGTTGATATAATTATCATTATAAAAGAGTAATTCCTTTTTAGTAATTTAGATAGCATTGAATTTGATAATTTTTATGAATCTATTACTAAGTATTATTAACTTATTTGGAAAGTAGATGGTTATATTTTTTTTGCTTGTATTTCTATATATTTTAGCACCCTTATATTAGTCAAAGTTCTAGGACTGAGCTAATCCATTTGGAACTAAAAATCAAATGGACTGAAAGAGAAATTTTCAAACAAAGTACTAGTAAAAAGTCTTTGAAAGGCACTAGCATTAATAAAGAGCCCTAAGGTGGCAATGGACAAGCTATCAAATAGCTAATCCACTATCATACCTTTGGTGACTATTGAAGGCTTATGATGATGGATACTTATTTGGGTATTCGATTGTAATCAATGGAAGCTTACTACTTTGAGTTAAAATTGAATGATATAGTAATGGTTTAGTAGCACTAGTACTACAAAAGGACATCATAGGATCCTAATGGACATATCATAATGTTTTTGGAGTTATATGATATGATAAAAATAAAGAGAGTTAACCTAGATGCAATAAGAATATATTTATTTTTGTTTTCATTAAGTAATAAAAAATGGAATTGCTTCCAATGTTTACCTCAAAGAAGCATTGAGAGTTGGTATGAATTTGTGAGGGTCTTTCTCACTAAATCTATTTAATAGAGATCAGACTAAATACCAATTATTTTATTAACATAATGATTTTTTTGAATGGTAACCAATTAGATGTGTTAAGTGGGCCAGGCAGCCTGGGCACAACATGAGGGATGACCCAACTGAGTCGTGCCTGACCTTGCATGACATAGTCTAGAACCATACTTGGACCTGGGTCCTTTCAGCACGAGGCATGGTTCATGCCATGCTAAGACAAAGACTACCATGCCTCATGGTAGGCCAAGCATGACCCACGTGCCTACCCCATTGCCATATTCCACTAGCATGTTGATTGTGACACATGAATGGATCACCATGACCCATAACCATGCCCAGATTTCGGACCCATTTAATAAAAACATAGCATTTTTTAAGAACTATACCCCCATGGTCAAATGGTAGTTTTTTTTTAAGTTTAATTAAACCTAATATACTATGTTGACATGGTCAATTGGCCCATTAGCATAGAAGTCCCAATAGCTAAGGTAGTGCATCGCCATCACACAACATCGAGAGAATGTGCACACATGCCTGATAACAATAGTAGTCACTATTCCTATCGAGCACATGTCGCCTGTGTCAACATTATGATTGCATTAAATTTTTTTATCTAAACTAATAAACATCCTGGCTATTGGATTCATTCTAATAGGAATGGAAAAAATCTGATGGTTGTCAAGTTTTTGCTCCAATATATTAAAAAGAAGTAAAAATTTTAAAAAATATAGTATTTTTATAATAATAAATATATAAATATAGATTAAGTGTTTAAATATTTTCATTCTCTATTTTAAAACTCTCACCTCTACTCTGCTTTGTGCTCTCCTTTTCTATTCTTCTCTCACATTCTCAAATATTAAAATACAATTTAGAGTTTTTTTATTTTCAAATTTTCTCTCTCTATATCTCCAACTCTCTTAATGTGGGACTGTAGCTATGACTCAACCATTTGGAAGTTAGAATCTAGAATGGAATGACACCTCTAGAATCCGAGTATTTTTTTCATTGTTTACAAAATTAGACTTAGTTAATTATTTTTAAAAATAAACAAAAAAAATAATAACCAATGGCTAGTATTGAATATAATAATAATGAAATTAATAATGATTTAGATATGAATTTTCTCTCATGGTCTTGACTCAAACTCAAATGCCAAAAAAATAAAAAACTAAAAGAATTTTAGTTATATGGACTCACTTTAACTCAAATATCCTATACTCAAATATCCTTTTATAGAATTGGATTTTCTATAAGCCAAGTGAAGCAGAATTGAAGTACTACAAATAGGTTTTTTGGAAAAACCTAATCAATTGAAGGTATTTGACTCAAACTCAAATACCACACATATACTCCTATTTGTAGTACCATATCTGGTACTACAAAATCAATTGAAGGCCTTGAAAGAGAGAACATGATGATACCAAATGGAATAATATTCTATATCAATGATGTAATATATTATAGTAAATCTTTAAAAATTTATCAACTTTATAGATATTTTAAATAATACATATATTATTTAACCAATGAATGATAATAATATGAAGTATCTTTACATTAACTCTATTATTTTTGGAAAAAAAACATATAATGTAAAAACTCTCAATATTCTTCTCTGATTATAGACATTGATACCTTAATCAGAGATGACGATTTTTCTATTCAGCTAGCAAGGGGGAAACATAGGGGTGGACCATCATATAGGAGCGAGCTTTCTCGGTACTTAGATACTGATTACTGCTTAATCCTATCACATTTTGATACTAATAATCTTGATTTATTACAGTGGTGGAAATCATATGAGTCCACTTTTCCCATGCTATCTAGGATGACACGAGATCTACTGACTCCTCCGGAGTCAAGCATAGCATCGAAGTCTGCTTTTTCTATTGCAGTGAACGTGATTTTGGATAGGAGATCGAGATTACGTCTAGATATTGTTGAGGTCTTGGCCTTGTTTGAAGGATTGGAAGGATTCGAGGTTTAGCATCCATGATCATGCTGAAGCTGGGACTGGGACTGGGACTATAGGCGCATCCACTACGATGGCGGAGGAGTTGATTACCGATGATGATAATCCATATGATACTGATCTTGATGTTGCGGCTGATGATTCTCATGATATGCCGATTGATGATTGATGATGATCTATTGTTTTTTGATTTCGATGTTTTTTTTTGAATGTACGCTTTGTTTGTATGTTGTGTTGAAACTGTAATTTGTTTGGTTCGGACCTTCGATTTCAAATGGCTGATTGGTCATTTTTCATTTGAGTTACTTATGTTTTTTTTAATTTTTATTTTTATTAACAAAATGTATTGATTTGTTTATTTTTTTTTGTTTTAATTTTTCATTTAAAAATTTATAACTTTATTATATAATTATAATAAATTATAAACTAATTTTATATTACATAAAAAAAAATTTAAACTTTGTTATTTTAATAAATTTTAATATTTTTCATATTATAAATATATAAAACTATACATAATTTAAAATTATATATATATTTTAATAATTTATATAAATAAAAAAAAAATTTCTGGCCCGAACAGCCTTCCCTAGCCCGGCCCCACGGGCCGGGCACGATACGATACAGTAACCGTGCCGTGCTAGGCCTGGCACGTAGGCACGCTCATGCTCAAAAAAAATGGGTCGGCCTAGGGGTCCCAGCCCGGCCCATTTGACACCTCTAAGCTAGACCTTAACCAAAAATAATGAGCCATCATCATTGTCAATGAAAAAGATTTCATTAATGTATAATATCAAGAATATCACATTGTTATCATCTCTTTTTCTACACACATAATACACATATTGATATTGATCAAAACCATAAGACTTAATGACTTGATTAAAATGAGTATTCTAAGATCTAGATGCTTATTTCAGTCCATAAATAGATTTGTTCAACTTACACAATATGTGTTCTTGGATTTTCTTTATGATACTATCTAGCTACATCATAAATATATATATATTCTAAGATGTCCATTCAAAAATATAATCTTTATGTTCCAATTTTAAAATCTCAAAGTCATAATGAGTTGAATAGATATGATAATATAGATTGACTTCAGCATGGCTACCGACAAAAATATTTCTTATAATTGATTCATTCTTTCTGAATATAATATTTTGCTACAAGCCTAGCTTTATAAGTCTCAATATTACCATCTATCCATATTTTTTCTTATAGGTCCACCTGTATTTTATGGGTTTTCTCCTCTTAGTTCGTCAGTCCTGCAAGATCACATACATGATTGGATTGCATTGCCTATATTTATGATTCCATGACCCTTTTACAACATTCTGCATCTTTATCTCAACATGCTTCATCATAGTTTCCGAGATCAATATCTAACTCATTATAAATTCTCTGAAGGACCATGGATTGCATCCATGGTTCTTGAAAGATCATTGTTTTGTCCTCCATAATCCTTTTCTAAAAGTGTATACCATATTGGTTGATGAATAACTCTCCCACTATGACAAAATACCCTTCTTGGTTGTATATTTTTAGTGACATGCTATATAGATACTAATCCATGTGAACCATTGTGATCATTAACTTTTGGATGTACTACCAACATATCAATGATGGGCTCACAAAGTTCAATATACATACCATCACGAATAGTTTTTTCATTATGATGAGGTAATGAGGCATTTGAGATATCACTTTATGGTGTTCCCTCTATAGTAGACCTATCTCCTCTTAATATCATTAGAATAATTCTAATTATGGGTTTATGGATTGCTATATAATCATATTGTAGATCAGGCATTGGTAGTAACAATAACATTAGAATCTTTTGGATTATAAAATAAATCATCTTTCGTTCCTCTATGATATCCCACAAAAAAACAAACATTTGTTTATGTTTCTATTTTATCTATCTTTCCTTTTAGCACATGTCTTGGGTAGCCACACAAATGAATATGTTTTAGTTGCAGGTATTGACTTAAATGGAACAAAATTCAAAGCATAGGCTAATATTTCTAATGCATATCCATAAAAGTAATTATGTATATTCGAATAACTCATCATTGATCTCAATATTTATATAAAAGGCCTATTCCTTCATTCTGCAATATCATTCTACTATAGAGTGCTAGGTGAGGATAAGTGAGATGTGATCACTTGATCTAACGAGTAGTTTCTAAACCCTCTAATGAGGTGCTTGCCACCACAATAAAATTTTAATGTTTTTAGATATTTATTGTGATGTTTCTTCATTTCTATCCTATAATTATTAATTTTTCAAAGAAATTGGACTTATAAAACATCAAATAATATATTCATATCTTGAGTAATAATCAATATTTTGCTAATTAAAGTAAATTATTACCAAATCATTTAATAAATTAGAGAATCAATCTCTTAATAAATTGGAAAGTGAAATCATTTTTTTGTCATTTATGGCACATAAAGACAATCTTTTAATATTAAAATATTTCTCTCAAATTGAAGTATGCAAACTCTCATAGCAATAGCTACTGTCTTGGTACTATTTCTCATTTGAAGATCAATCTTGTCATTACTTAGTTGTTTAGTTTCATGAAATCACTACAGAATATTATAGACATGATTAATGGTACATGTGTCTACACATGAAGTATCTATAGATACTATTACTAAATATATTTTAACTACTAGTAATTGATACTTATCCTACTCGTTCACTTTACCAAGATAAATCAGACACTGCTTTTTCTAGTGTCCTGACTACATGTAGTGAAAATATTTTCTTTTTTTTTGTTTTTGACTCACATGTGTCTTAGGAGCTATTGACGAGACTTGAAAATGTTTCTGAAATTTTTTCAACTTCTTTTCTTTTAGTTTAGAAGAATTTATTTCAGCTACTTATGCTCTAAATGATTTTTTGATAATACTTTCAACCAACACAAATTCCTTAAGCAATTGTGTTATTATGCTAAATTCTAATTATGATTGTTTATATTAAACTTCGAGAAAAATTCTTTATATGAGTCGGGTAGTGATTAAAGAATAATATCAATTTAAGAGATCACATCAATCTTAGCTCCAAAGATCTTTACTTCGTTCGGAAGATTATTCATCTTGAGAATATGATCTTTCACATGGGTTTTTTAGTCATTGTAAATTTCATAAGATTGCTCATGGATTTCTAACCACCATAATAAGTCGAGTTCCCAAATATTTTTCTTGAGATTAGACATCATGTCATAGGTAGTAATAATGGGCTAATGGTGATTTTGGAGTATATTTGATATGGAAACCAAAATATAATATCTAGATATCTCATCATCATTTACCTATTTCTAATAAGGTTTGGCTTCCTCATTAATCATTCCTTATTGAGATTTATCTAGCAATAGGTCTATTAGGACAACTTTATAGTTCTCAATAGTTAGGATAATAATATAATTTCTTTTCCAATCAAAGTAATTAGTTTCATCTAGCTTATTATCTTTGAGAATAGTGGCGAGTGTGTTGAAAGAAATGTTTTTGAAAATTTTTTTATAATGAGCTTTTTTAGTATAAATTTTATTATGAGAATTTATTACCTCAAATAATCTTTGAATGATTTTGTCATCAGTTTGATAAACTATAAATAGTATGCCTTAATGGAAGGACATCTACTATTTATTATTTATTCAAACAGACTAATTCCTATTAATCTCATTATCTAGGCAGTAGCTGTGCCTAATAAAATTAAATTGATGATTCATATTTGATCCTATAAATAATAATAGTGACTCAGATAGAGATGATGCTATTATTTATAGCTAAGTATAAACTATCACCTAATCCTAAATAGAATTATTCTCATGAATCCTTCAGATGGAATAGTGATTTATTTAATTTATCCATAGAATTACCTTATAGTGGTTTATGTTAAGTATACCTGCATGTCAGTTAGTTTGATAGAAAAAAGGCACCAAGTCCAACACTCTAACTAACATGCATAGCTTTCAAACTAGTGATGGAGACCATATGATTCACTTAATGAACTATGTCACCCACTTAGATATTTTTTAAAATGCAAAAATTTTTTTAATTAAAAAATACATGTATATTTTAGTCCATATATATATATATATATATATATATATATATATATATAATTGCATGCCACACACATAAAATCATTCCATGGTTACTATCATGCCACAAATAATACTATACCACAAATACTATCATGTCACTTATAGAAGGTGCCGTAAAATAGAAAATCTCTTAGCTTTAGCTGCATATTATTGGGATAGTATCCATAGTAATAAAGAATATAATATGCCCCAATTTTTTTTTAGAACATTTGGAATTCTAGCCGTGCACTCTACTACTATCGGTGTCTACCATCACGAGTTCCAACATAATTAGTTATTACCACCATAAAATTTACCATCTTCATTGCCTTTGGTTGCAACCACCACAGATGCTTCCAACATCATCAATGTCAACCACTACATATGTCATCATTGGCTTTAAATAATCTTTATTATAGTGATTGGAGGTGACAACCTCTTTATCAAGCATCACCAACAAAATTAAAAGTCAAAGGTACTTTCATTGGCCATGGCTACTTATAGTTACCATCATTAGCAACTAAAATTGTCACCGACACAATCATTGTCCATGATTGCTTCAATAGTTACCTTCACTGACAACTAAAAATATCATCGGCAAAGCCATTCTCCATGGCTGCTTCCATAGTTACCTTTGTTGACAACTAAAATTGTTATTTGCACTGTCATTGGCCATAACTGCTTCGATAGTCACCATCCCTGAAAACTAAAAACGTCATCGGTACTGCTTTTAACCATGACTGCTTGTAGACATTCCTTAGTCAGCTACTGCAACCACCTTCGTTTACCATGTCAACCATTATCTCAACCACTATCATTATAAAATAATTATGAGATTAAACAACAAATCCCTTCCACACAAAAACGATTGCAAAATACAACCCATAAAGAAAAGAAATCAAATACAAATTTCACATACATAGCCGAGTCATTTGACTCGGCCAAAAAAGGCCAAATTACCTCTATTTAGGTTAGTTAATTACATATTATTAGATAATATTTAAATACCATCCATAGACAAATATCATGATAACTCCCTTCGATACCATTATTAAATATTTAACAACTCAAAATTTAAGATGATATGTCATTTGGATTGGGAATGTTTTATTATAATTATATTTTGTGAATATTATGGAAAGAAACTTACCTTAAACTTGGTTAGGCCAGATGTACTTCTCTTGTATGTCGATAGTTCTTGAGCGATGCAATGAAGAAGATGATGCTTTAGTGGATTAGCATTGTCGAACTAATGTCTATCATTATATATATTATTAATATAGAAACTAAACATTAATTTATATTTAAATCAACCTGTTCAGTCTCTTATAATATTTAAAATTAGAATCTATTAATTTAAAATATAAATATACATAATTATAATAAATATAATGCATGCAAAATTCATTTGATTTAATAATCAAATAGATTAAATAGATTATAATTAAATTAAATATTCTTATTATGTATATAAATATATTTTAAACAAACAAAAAATGTTTAGAATTCTTTCATTGCTTTTGGTAAAGGCTATGGAAGGGATCCCAATCCAAATAAGATCTCGGGCTTCTAACATAACTTATTTTGCAATAAATTTTACATTAATTATAATTCATACGACTACACAATTATAATTATAGTTCCTCACTAATTCAAAATACATTATGCATTTTATTACTTATCACAAATTAAACTCACTATGTTAAGATTATAGACATCCACTGATTGAATCATATTATTAATAATTTAATTCAATCAACCTTTAATTATTTTCTTAATACTTTCTACTAAACTTACTTGAATTACCATATCAAAATTCACCTATAAGGTTTAACAATATCAAAACTTATAAGCTTCCTAAAAGGATATTATTAGATGAACCACACTACATTTGATGTAATTCTATAAAACTAATCATAGATATCTTTATATGCAATGATATTATCATTGAGTTGACACAATATTTTTATTATGTAATACAATCTTCATAGTCATAATATTTTCTTGGAATCATATCTATCTCTAAAATACCTTTATTGATGTGATACTATTTTTACATCATGATACCCAAATACCCACTAGTACAATTAGTCATAATTATTTAAAATAAGTCAAAACAAAGTATTCTAAGTCCCATTAATATTATACACTATGACTTTTCATTCTAGAGAATATTTAATCTATTCATGACTTTTCCAATTCCACTACTCTATGCTCTAGTGAGAAATTATCAAAGTCATGATCATTTCTAAGGTTGCGACTTTGTATTCTAGAGAATAAATTCATCAATCATGACCATTCCCAATGATGTGATATTTAGCTCCAAAGAGAAAAGATTAAAGTCACATATATTCCCAATGCCATGAATTGTATTCTAAAAAAAAAATTCTTAGTTTTGGCATTCCTAGTGCTGTAACATTATGTGCCATAGATAAATTACGTGAGTTACAACATTTATTTTTAATATGACATTTGTAATCTAGATAAGACTTGATGAGATAATTAAGTCATAACCTCATGCTAATGCTATGAATTCAAACTAAAAGTAGCATATGGATCTCTAATATATAAAAAACACTTAGAAAAATTCATAAAAAATGGTGGGAAATTAGATTTTAAGCCAAGAGCATGCAAAAATTATATGTGACATGATTCTAACCCCTAATTAAGGGTAAATCCAAAGCTAGTAATTTTATATAATATAATGCTAAATTGAGATAATATTTCATATAATGCTAAATTTTATATAATATAATGCTAAATTTTATATATAGTAAATCCAAAGCTAGTAAATCCAAAGTTAGTAATTTTTGTATGAGATTATATTTCGAGACTTAGATCGACTTGGGCTTTCATTGGAAACTCTCAATTCCATGAGATGTCTTTCAAAATAACTCACATAAAATTTTATATAATATAATGCTAAATTGAGATTTAATGGCTAACTTAAAGTACTAGGATAATGATTATTTGAGTTTATAAAATTTATGTTTGTAGTAATATTATGGTATGGATGTTAATCGATATGGATGTATTTAGAATTGATATTTTGGATTTCCATTATCTCATGTGTTTATGTATGTTAACTATAGCAGATTGTAATAAATAAGTCATGAAATATACTCACAAGTATGGCAAAAAAAGAGATAATCCTTCTAATTATAATGTGTGAGATAAACTTATGTGTGAAAACTGAAGATTGAGATAAGTTTCACTATTATAAGTATGATACTTATAAAGCTGAAGGCTAAAACATACTATGATCCATTCATTGTGCATATTATAGAAGAATTGATATTCGAGTAATGTAAGAGTTATGTAGAATGTCCAACCTAGGAGTGTCACCATAGTGGTAGAATCATGTGCATTTGTGGTAGATTATGACAAGTATATCATAGGACACATGTAAGTGGAAGAGAGTCATATGGTGTTGAAAAATATATGAGTCATTTCTTCTTGTATGACTTCTTTAAGTGAAATTTGAAGTAGTCATTAATGATAATTAATGTATTACATAAGAGTAGACATGTGAATGACACATGAATGGAATGACATATGAATGGAATGACATTTAGGTTTGGTGATAAAATACCAGAGACATAACTATGAGCGAATCATTCTTATAAGTAACAATCCAAGAATGATAGCCACCTTGTAGCTAAAGATGGCACAAGTATATTTTTACACTTAACTATCATTCCTCTGATAGACAAACATAATATTGCCTAAATAATAAAGAATACATTATCATACATTAAGGGAGTGAGCTAACCCTAGAGTCTAAGTACCTTTCCAAAAACGCAAGTTTATCTACTCAACATAAGAAGTAGTTAGTTCATCATTGGTCAATTAAATTGCATATAAAATTCTATATAAGATTAATATCTAGACCTAAGTCTACTTTATAACTTGTATGACTCATATACTTATAGAAATCCATTAGATGAGAGATAATCACTCAATGAGCTTTTGAGATCATATTACAAATGAGACTATTGGATTTATAATTGCTATTATTGTAGTGGTACATTGATTCTTCAAAATATGGATCATGGTGAGAGAAATCTATGTGGACCCATGGATGGATCCAATAGTCGATCTCTCCCCCTTAACTATTAGTAGTAATTTCAATGCCCTTTATCCTACCTATAGTCTATGCACAAAAATTTTTCTCTAATGCCTCTAGCTGTAATACCACTAGCATATCCTCAAATTCATGTATATGTCAAATAATGTGATACTATAATGACTCTCAATCTATCTCATATAAACTAAAATATTTGGTGATGTAACTCTAGTCTAGTGAGAAAATTTCTATCACCAAAGATCTGACTATGATATACTGAAAAATCATCTAGCAATGGATATAAGAACAACATGATAAGAATTTGCTCCATATTTCTCACTCTTTTTAAAATATCAATCTTTGATTGTAAATCATGTTAGAGTTGTGTGGCTAGTTGAATAAATTGTGTAATGTAAGTAGTAACCTTTTTGGACTTTCAAATCTTTTCCAGTCATAGTATAGTAAGCTATTATATAGTGACATATGTTTGTGTCATTAGAAATGAGTATAATAATACTACTAACTTTCATATAGTAATAGATGAAAAAATTGAAGCCCACTCCAACTCCATGAACTACCACATAGCAATCGATAGGTGAAAGTTAATCTGTAATCACTTCTCCTTTATCTTTTCATAGTGTGGTTCATTTGTCAGATGGTTTATGATCCTAAAACTAAAAAATTACATCTAAACTCTCTTCTCCCATAGTGATTCAGATTCCCAAGCTTCCATAACATAATCATTCGAATTTTTACCCACTCAATGTGTACCATAATGCAACATTCTAGTATCCATACTGCACAAAACATGGTGAACACACCAAGAGCCCTAGATACTCTAAACTCAATTATACACACTCATGCACACACTATCACACAATTGTACACAATTATGTAAACACACACACACACACGAATTTGCACTTGCTATGCACTGAGCACTTTATATGCACCATATGTATGTCAATGTAGTGGGCGTGTGATGTAGGAATGGGGGTACATTTAGTGTGAAGCTTCTTCGAAAAGGGCAATGCACATGCATACACAATTGAACATGGCGCACACATGCATTATGTTGTTATTGTGCATTTGCTCTCTCTCTCTCTCTCTCTCTCTATAAACCCTAGCATTTGTACTACCTAAGGATTTGGCTCTATTACCATGATGAAAATCTATCAAGTATCAGTATAACTCATAAAAAATAATATATGAGAATGCATCATAAATAATGGGTAAATTTGATTGAGATAACCCACATGTCTATTGCTTTAATTCATAATGAAATAAACAAAATATAAAAAAAAACAAATCATAAACTAGAAACAAATTGAAACTACAATGAAACACATGTAAATTGGACAACACTATGAGTAGTCAATGTTTGAAAGAATTCTAAAACAATACTTAAATATTATAAATCATAGGAATCATATATGAGTAAATGAAATACTTCTTGCATAGGGTAACCACTTAACATATTCAAACATTCATTTCCAAAGTTTTGAATTCATAGTAAAAGTGTTTAAAAGATTTTTCTTGGATGACAATCGACATTGCTTGCAATGTGGTGACTAAGACAATTTCCTTCGACACTACAATAGTTGGAATTTTTAAGCTTGAAAGTGCTATAGTTTCTCACCAATAGGCACTATAGTTTCTATTATCATAAATATTTATTCCAACAAGGTTTCCAAATGTTGTTTTTAGTTGATGGGGTTGGCACTTGACTTCTTCTTGTCATGTGGCTTTTTGTCTTTTGTCTTCTTGTCACATGACTAAGATTATGCCTTATCACATAGTTTCTCACCAATAGGCACACCTCATCACATGGATTCTTTTTATTACTCTATATTCTGGTGGAATCATGAAAATAATACTAATGTAGAGGGATTGACAATATTGATGATGATTATTCAGTATATTTTCAAGGTCGGAGTTATGAGTTTGCCTAGATGGATCTATATCATTCTAGGTAACATATAAGAAAAGGGTGGTTGATGGGGTTTTGACACGGACAGTGCATCCTCTGATTTCATGATGGTTCATGATGCTTCAAAGTAACTTATACGACATCTAGAAGATTTCCATATTTTTGGAATACCTTACAACATTTCATGAGAACATGTAGAGCACCCTTTTTTTTTGTTTTCATGACACCTTGTGAAAATATTTTGAAATGTTATTGAACAACTAGAAACCATTCTTCATTTTTGCAACAACTTGTAAAAAAAATAATTATGTAAAGCATTGCTAAATTTCCAAAAGCTTTCAAACTTTGTCAAATCAAGTTCAATGATAAAAAATAAGATATATTACCAATAAAATTTTTCAGCATAAACAAGTCCATTGGAAAAATACTTATATTCTCTAATATTTCTTTTTTTTTCTCCTTTTTTGATTTGTTTCTTCAATTTTATGAAAACAAAATAAAAAAATATTAACATGAACTAATAGCCATGAAAAGGCTAATTCCATCAACATCTGATCAATCTACTTGGGGTGGGTTAAGAAAGACAACTTATCATTATCTTGAGTAAAAATGCATTCTACAGTATTTTAATAGTTTTATTCACATTGAAATTCTTTTAAGAGTTAGGTTCAACTAATTACTCAACCTCAATGGAGTGTTTTGATGCACAAAGTAAGGACTACCCACCCTAGACTTCAATTTTCTTAAAAAGACAGAATTCATCATCATACAAAAAAACTTGCTAGTTATTTCTTTATTCCTTCCTCATTGCAAGTTGGTAATGCCGCTTCTTAAATATTGTCTTTGTATTTATTGATTTGAATTACAATTAGGCACCATTACATAATTATTCTGGCTCATAAAGGTCGAAGATTATTTCAATATATCCCTCTTTTAGGAAATTTTTTTTTTTTTGCCTACTAAGGTGTGTACTATAACTCAATTGGTAGATGGAAATATTTCTTATTTAAAATCTCATAAGGAGACATAACCAACACTTTTTTGAGAGTGATTTAGTAACCTATTAGGTACTCCAAATACATAATATTTTGGGTATTTTGAAAAGACATGACATTTCTTAAGTCAAGACTTGAGTATATCTTCTAGATCTTACTGAGTTGTTGTCATATTATTTCTTGGCCATAATTTGACACACCATTCATGACAATATTTTTTATTTACTACTTTACCACTGAGTTATCATAATCTTTTTATTGTGTACCATTGTATCCGCAACAATAATATTTTCTTAGAATCATGGTTGTATTATCTCTAAAATATATAATTGTCATGATATTATTTTTACTTCATAATAATCAAGTATCCTCTTGGTAATTAGTTGAGAGAATTTATAATTTCATTACTTATTCAATACATAACCAAAATACTAAGTATTTTGAGTCACAATATTATTTTATAATGTAACATTTTGTTCTAGAGAGTATTTACCCTGGCTATAATATTGGAAATACCATGACTTTGTGATATAGTGAGAAAACACTTAAGTTGTAGCTATTTCCAGCATAGTGACTTTATGTTACAAAGAATAAATATTTCAGTCATAGAAATTCTTAGTGGGCATGGCATTTTGCTACAGAAAGAAAATATCAACTATATCCATGTCATTCCCAATTTCCAATCATTCAAGGCCATTCTTATTGAAATCCAATTTCTAGCATTCTGACACTTTTGTCAAGAGAGAATTTGTCTCAATCATATCATTCTCAATATCATGAATTTGTGCTTCATAGGGGAGTTGCTTGAGTTATAATATTCATTGTCAGAACAACTTTGACACTCTAGAGAAGATCCAACGAAACTAAAAAGTTATGATGCCAAACTAGCACCTTGACTTTTAGCTTAAAATATTGCATGGATCCCTAAAGTATATAAGCAACACTTAGAAGCTTTTGCAAAATAAATGAAGAAGGAAATTAGATTTTGATCCAAGATCAATAACAAACCAGAAAAGTTTATAGATTCCAGACTATGAAGAGGAAGATAGTTGGAGAAATGATAGCCTCATACGCAACGTGATGAGTTAAAAGGTAGACTTCATATGAAAATATAATGAATTAGATTAAATTTTAATTGAAAAAATAGTTTAAGATTCAATGAAGAAAAACACTATTATGAAATCATGATACTTTTCAAAGTTATGGCTTCTATATAATCTAAGCTAGACTACTTTGATGATGAGAAGGAAGTGGCAAGGGTTATGAAATTCTAAATTCAACAAAATAGAAAATTTATTGAGGGTATTTTTAAGATTGCAAAAATAGTAAAATTAAAGAAAATTCCATGGCTAATGGTTGACTCACTAGAAGTAGAAGATAAAGACAAGGTAGAGACAATAAAGATGGAATATTTGAAAGAATATAAAGATAAGATAGTTGTGATAAAGATAGTCTTTGCTTTAGTAGATACCACAACTTTACATGATACATTAATGAAGAAAGTATTGGGTGAAGATAAAACTAAGATAATGGAGGGATAAAAGGTTATATCACCAATGGAAGAATACTCAAAGTGCTAATCTGAAAGATAACTTGATGCTAGTGTAGAAATCAAGAAAATTGGTAGAGGAGAAAGACTATATGGAGAAGGTCTAGCATTGGTTGTTAAATATAGCACTGCTGGGAAATAACTCAATTTACTTTTTGTATTGTGTGATGCAATAAATATTTATATGATTTTTATGAATATATACATATACACTCAAGTACCTATACACTTATACACCTAAAAGAAGTCACAATACTCAAACCTAGCCATAACTTTCATGTAAGTCGATTAAATTTGTGGGACTCAAACCCAAATGCAACTTTTCATTTAAAAGAAAATTAATAGCCTAGTGAAAAGTAAGGCATTTTTTGAGTATCCATATCTAACACTGATCCTATATAACGTACCCCACCCAAAAATATTGTGACACTTTTAATTTTATTTCTACACTATGAAAAAAATATTTGTAACTCTAACTATTGAAGATCTGAGCAAACATGAATGATGAGATATTGAATTCAAAACTAACATAAAGGAGAGTAGAGACTGAATCAAGTCGTAAAGCCAAAAAAACAATAAAGGCAATCCACCACCTAGACTTCTTTCAAGGTCATGATGTCATAGCCAACTTTTCATACAAAAACATGAAAAAGATGCATGATCACAATGTTGGCAAAAAAAAGTTCTATAAGAGAACACGAGTCTAATGAGTTTATTCCACCTTTTTAAGCAATTATTGAAAGAAAAAAAATTAGATTGATTATTCACATACTAGGAACGAAAGAATGCAACTATTATTATGAAGTTTTAGTCTAATTTAAAAGATATGCAAGAAAAGAGGTGCTTCATACGAGGAGAATGAGAATGATTCAATAAAGAATTTATCAACAAAATATTTGAATTGCAAAAAGGTGTGAATGATATGGTCTTCAAATCCCTAAAAATATAACCAAACTACAAAATAATCTCTATGACATTGATGAATGAAAAAAGAGATAAGATAGTTTTACATCAAAAAGTACAAATAGATATATAATGTGGGGAGAACTTATGGAGGAGTGAAAGATTTGGTTGTATTTCATATGAATTAATTTTAAGCCAACTCTCCATGTCTCTGCTATCATACTAGATATAGTGATATCGCTCTTTACTCTAATGAAATGATTCAAGAACAATTTAAAAAAAATTTTCGAGAAAACCATTTTAAATTTTAAAGTGAGTGATTTTTTTGGCTAAATTATCCACCCTTCTTCGACTATGATGTTGTGTTGACATGAGTGAGTTCTGATGAATAATGGAAAAAAAAGAATGGTGCCCATGGATGTCCTTCCTGACATTGATGAGTGTGAGTAGAGGGCTTAAAGGAGATAAAAAAAATATGATTCTTGAAGGAGACGAGGCAATGAAAGTTGGGTTAGAAGCGTCACCATTCCACGAAGCTGACATACAAGCAAATAAAATAAGTAGAAAAAAGTATGAAGAAGAATGGAAATATATATTAAAGTATTATTGACAAAGTGATGAAATTAGAGACCAATTATAGGATTGAATGCTTGAATGTGGACATAATATGATACGTAGTTCCATAATAGAGAAATTTGAGAGAAGAGATACCAAGTAGGAAAAGTGCACATAAAGAAAAGAAAAGGAAGACAAATCTAATGTTAAAAGAAGAGATCCATAGTGAGCAATTTGTTGCCTTTTTTATATAGACCAAATCACCCTTCTATGAATAGAAATCATAATTAGATGTAGTCTAAGACACTGCAAGTGCAAAGGTCATTCAAGAAGTAAAAAATGGATATGAGTCTAGATATCTTTTCCACAGAGATTGATAATAATTGAATTTCCAACAACCCAATCAACTAGAGATCCACACTATTTGAACCATTAAAAAAAAGGGTTTCAATTGCTAACTAAAAATATCAAAAATCAAACACTAAAACTCTATACAAAAGATCAGAGAAACTTCCCAAAAATAAATTGGACTAGATTAGTTTTCTTATAGAAGCTGATACTAACACAAGGTGTTGTAGTGTATCCAATCCATTTAGACTTTTCTATCATGACTTATTTCTATGGAAAAGTTAAAATCTATCGTACACCTTTGTCGTATGGTCTTGCATCTCTCCTTGTAGCTACACCTTTAACCACTTAGACTACTTAGCTTCTCTAGAATTCTATGATCTAAGGGGTTTCTCATATTTCAGGCTATCTTATAAATTATTAGGTATTTTTCTTTCTCAATACTTCATACATTTTTCTAATGACTATAGATTTCTCGCTTTGTAAGACTTGGGTGTTGCAAGTCCCTGCAAATAGTTAGTGCCTCTTCTTTTAAATTATCGAGAGCTTTCTCTTCCCTTGATTGGATCCAAGACAACATGGGGATATAGATCACTCAAAAGATTAAGGTGATGTCATTTGTGATTCATATAGAGAGTCACACTATTTCCTCATCTCTGAGTAAAATGAGAATTTTTCTACATGAACTAATAGAGTTCCCTTGTTTCCCACTATTAGCCTCATATTTCTTCTGAAAAGATTGTTCACTGACCCTCTAGATATCACCTTCCATGTGTCACATAGAGGGCCTCCCATACATAAGGGCAAGATAAAATGGGTTAAGGGTATTCAATTATAGCATGGAGAACAAGAAAATGAAATGCACTCCAATCCATTAGTTCTAACTTTTAGTTCAAGGAACTCTTATTGATTCTCATAGAAAATAATTAGATTGATTTAGCAAAGCTTTTGGATGGATTGCAGCCACTTTTGGACTACATATAGTGAAGAACAAGGTAATTGCACCTTGCTGAATTATATGATTTCATGTTATTTTTCATGTTCAAATTCAATACAACCATTATATCATAAAAACATAAGCAATCCTTGTTCAGATTCATGCTTTTTACAAGTAATAATAATAGATCCAAACAAAATGACTCAAAAAAAGCTATTCTATTCTAGATCTAAGCTAAAATAAGAAAGTAAAATCAAATGAGGCCACCATATACTAGTTTCTTGGGTTGCCTTCTGATCCCCAATTTTTGAAAAAGCAATAATTTTTATATGGTCTATGTTAGCCCTAGTTTCTAGGTTATTTTTGTAAAAATCTAGCATAATCAACCCACTTTGAATTCTTTAACACAGCCCCACCATCTCTTTTCCTCTTCATTTCACAATCATGACCAACTTCTGATGTAACGATTACTTTTGTTGTCATGACCAAGTATGTTGTTATGATCGAATATTGCTATCAAGACTAAGTTTGTTATCATGACCAAACTTTACTATCATAACCAAGTTTGTTATCATGACCAAATATTGCTATCACGACCAAATATTGATATCATGAATAAGTATATTATCATGACCAAATATTGATATTATAACCAAGTCTATTGTTGTTATGACCAAATATTGATATTATGATAAAGTCTATTGTTACAATCAAATGGTGTCTCGATCAAACCTACTATCATGACAAAGATTGTTATCATGACCAAATACTATCTCGACCAATATCATTAATTAATTGCACCTTGTTTTTAGTTCTTCCAATTTTTGTCACAATAGAGTTAATTTTTGTTTTGACTTAATTGACTTAACCAATTTCCTAGATTTCTTCTATCATTTTTTTTCTTCTATCTAAAAACCTACAAAACTATGAGAAGAGTAAATTTCTAAACTTTAACCATGAAATACATCTCCTAAATATGAAAACATGTTAGGAAAATAGACTAAAACATAGATGACTTTTTGGCTTATCAAAATTCTCCCAAAGTTGACGTTTTGCTGTCATCAAGAAAAGAAAACATATGATGTCAACAAGTAGAATAAAATAGACTCCACAAAGACGAAAATAAATTACGAAGTTTCAGAACAAATCATCGCATCATTTAATTACTTTAACTTGTTGACTTTTATTATGGTTTAAGTATGTTTTGAAGAAAAAGTATTTTTTGGCTATTTTTGAAAATTTATATTTTTCTTTTGGGAGTTAGCTTTGACATGATATCTATAGGTTTTTAGTTCATGGGGAAAATATTGTGATCCTTCCATTCCTATTCTTGTTGATTTCAAATTTCCTCCCATCGTTGCTTTTTTTTGAACTTTTCCTTCCAATTGTCTTCCATTAGTTTCTAATTCTTTTCCCAATTCTTCTCTTCTTCTTCAAAATCCTTGTTCATGGAGATCAACATTTTTCTAATTTTTGAGTTGGTCTTTTGAATTCTTGAGCTTTCACCTACTTCATAGTTTTTTGTTCTGAATGAGGGTTGTTAGTATACAAAAGGGCTTCTTTGTTCTAGTTGCGTAGGCCCAACTCTAATGGGAGAAGGGGTTTATTCCCCTTCCTATTGTCTATTTTTTATCATGTGAGAAGTTTGGGCTTTTTCTAGTGCATGTTTAATGCTTCATTCACTGGTTTATTCCTCCTATGAATCATCCTTGCCTTGATTACTTTTTTTTTGCTTTATATTTTTTAGTCCTTTGATCACCTCTATCAAAGTTATAGGAGAAACATTTGGGCAAATTTTTTCTCTCCTTCTTTCTTTCACCCTTAGCTGCAAGGCATAGCTTAGTGAGTAATGTAGGGTGAAGAAACCATCTTTTGTTACCATGATGATATCCCAATATCAAGGTCTCTAGAATTTCTCTAATATTCATTTTTTACTCCTCCATAATGGCATACAACTGCAATGCTTCTGGTTCATTGATAGAACACACATGCTTGGTTGGACTAAAATCGATAATATGAAATAAAATCAAACCTTAGCTTCTTCTGTAATATCTTTTCAAATAATGGCCTCATGTACTTTCACTTACTACTCATTTATTTTTCCTTGCCATTTGTCAGTCTTTTAATCAACTTTTCATGATCTGGGCTATCAATCATCTTTTTGGGCATGGACCCATGTTTCTGATGCTTTAGTTAATATAATTCATTTATGATTTTCTTTCTAAATGGAACCCATCCCCCTCTAACATAAACTATTTTCTTCTTCATTGCCACCAAATTCGAGTAGAACTCTCTTACCATAAGGGCATATCCTAGCCTTTGATGCTTGCAAAATAATCTCCAAGATTGTTGCATTATTTTGTGCTCAAAGAATTGGAAACCTTCCCAAACTCTCTTTCTCTCCAATAAAACTTTTCTGAGCATAAAAAAAAATCTACAAAGTAGATTGTGCTTCATCAGAGATGAAGGCTTTACCTTCTTCTTTCGACTCCTCATGTGTCTCAACTCTTTTTCTCTTCCCTTTTCTCTCTACTAGTAGCTATGATTCATCTAAATCTACTAGTTCTCTCTACAAGCTCGCCTCTGTTAGAGGTTCTAGTTCAACCTCCTCTTCATTTTGCTTATTTTCATCAATGACCTCCATCAGGTTTGGGACAATTTTCTAGTTTCCATCCATTTGTTTTTGGAATAAGATTTATCAGGACAAACATGATGAAAATGGTGATGCTAGTTTCTTTTCTTTGGTTTGAAGGAAATAGAAGAAGTAAAATTAGATTAGTTGAGGTGTTTTTAAATTGAAGCTTACATTTGGGGCTAAAAATTTAAGTATGTGTGTCACGACATTAATCTCGGTGGGACAATGAGATTAATGCGTGTGTGTCTTGACTTAATTATAATCCATTGCACATGTCACAACTTTTCATTTTGTTTTATATATATATTTTTTATAGGCACTGTATTTAAAGATATATTGTTCATTCAATTGTTTTATATCATGACACACCTAAGTTTGTTGCGACATAAAGCAACCTTCTGAACTTAATTTTGTTTTTCACAACTTGCTTGAAATGGTTGTCAGGTCATGACTTTCCTTTTTTGGTCACAATATAAGTTTCTTTCATTTTAACTACTTTATCAAATAAACACTAATTTTTATCATGATATTCAACTATTTTGCCTTGAAAAATAATGTTGGGACTAAGTTTTATCTTGATGAGTTTACCTTATCTGTCAATTATCGATGTATCCTCAAAACTTATATTATGACCAAAGTTATCTTTTGTCTCTGTTTCTTATTGAGATTGATGCCAATTTATTATGACTAACAAAAATGGTGTCCCTATCTTTTTATTAAATTTCTACCCCCCAACTCACAGTTAAGCTTCTCTTTTTAAAATTTACTTCTAAGGGAAAAATAATACTTCCTTTTCAATTTTTTTCTTTTTTTTAGCTCGATCAATTTTTTTCTCCTCAATCAACTTTTCATAATGTGCTGATTTGTTTTTAGTCATATAAAATTATATAAACACTCATCAGGAAATGCCTTAACCATAAATTCTAATGTAGAAAAAAAATAAAAAGAAATAAGAGGAACGAATGAATTAAACACTCGAACCAAACTTATATGGGTTACCTTCATTATCTAGTGAGTTTTTAGTCCCCAGCTGGACTATGCTTGCTATTGCTCTTTGCTTCAACATTCATTCCTTTTGTAGATATTCTCTCTCATCCTAACTCATTTCCTACTAAGGTAGTGCTTATGTTTTTGACCTTTCAACTTAAACTCTTCTCTATCACTAGTTCTCAATGTAACTGTCCCAAAGGTTGTACTTATTACTATAGTATATGGACCACTCCATTTTGACTTCAACTTTACTAGAAATTATTTTAGTTTGGATTTAAAAAATAGAATTTGATTTTCTACCTTGAATTCTCTCATCAAGATCATTTGATCATGCCATTTTTAAGTCTTATTCATGTAGATTCTAGAACTTTCATAGACTTCATTTCTCAACCATTTCAGCTCATTTATATGGTGAAGTATCTCTTCTTTAGTAGCCTTGAAGTCAGAAATTATTATTTGATGGCCCATATTGCCTTGTATTCTAATTCTAGAGGAAGGTGAAAGAATTTTCCAAAGACAATTCAGTATTAGAACATTCCAATAGGAGCCTTAAATCATTTTTAAAGCTCATAGTGTGTCATCTAGCCTTACAGACCAATCCCTCATACTTGAGATGATAATTTTTTCCTTCTCTTATAAGAAGAAGGGAGCATTTGCTATGGACTACCAACTTAGAATCTAGAAGCACTTGAGAATATTATTCACTTAAGTCCCTTTTAGTTCTTATCTTCAAACCAAAAAGTTCCTTTTTAAGAACTAGGATCGCTTGGAAAGGAAATGAGACTATCTAGTCCTAAGCTGCTTGGAAGTAACCTTTTAACTTGCTAGGTGGACACTAGCTTAATTGCTTATATTTTTTATAGCTCTATATACTCACTGAATCACTCTATAAATGAATGGAATAGACCACCCAATATTGGCATACGAGCTTATACTCAATTTCTATCCTCTTCATAGCTTACTTTTTTTCTCACGTTTGAATTGGCACAACTACTTTCAGTCACTATTATGTCCTTCCCTTTGATCGAGCTTTCTCTTTTCTATTTTGATCTCTCGCTGATTTATATACTCGCTATGCTAGATGTTCTATAGCTCGCTCAATCGCTCGTTTGCTTAATCACTTTGCTCACTTTCTATCATCTATTAGAGGTTGTAAATCTCTTACTTACCTAATAGTTAATAGCAAGCACCCATCCTGAAAAAAGTCCAAAGAAAAAAAAGACAGCAAAGAAAGCTATTATTTTTTTGAAAGAAAATATTCATGGGGAGAAGCAACTGACTGCTACTTCCTCTTCTACAACTGGTGGTTATAGATTCCGAAAAAGAAGAGGGATGAGCTGGGCTAGTCAGTCCTTGTCCACTTGCTCAAAAAAGGTACCATCAGAGATTGAACCACACATGCGAGAGATTGCAGTTAGATAGAAGGCAGTTTTTACTTTACCATAGATGCACTCTTCTCTTGGAAGACCAAGAAGAATCTTTATTCTAGGTTGAAGCTTATCATTCCATGGGATTATGATCTCTGGAGACAAGCAACGATATCTGGATTCTCCAATCCCAAACATATTCATATAGTTTAAGATGTGAGAAAGAGAGAGTCAGGCTTTGAAGTGAAAAAATGAACCACTTTCTATTCTGATCTTTTAGTCAATCAACCCGAGACTATTGCCCAAAATTTCTTTTTGAGTAGATTTTCATTCTAGTCTTTTTTGCACTTAAACCTCTTATTGGAGTTAGGGGCTTTCCTCACAGAGCGTTAAGACTAAAAGTGGAGAATCATGCCCGTGGAAAGCTTAAACTACAATATCATCAAAAAGGAAAGCAAGTCAAGTAACGGACTCATCAATCGATTTACCACCCATGTGAGTCAAGGAAAAGGGAATGAATGCCATTGTATAAGGCTTTTAGAAAGAAATGCCTTCTCCTCTTTTGTTGGTCGAGTGGCTATTGCTCCGAGGGTGAGGATCAAGGGGCTTACTTTTTTAGTCTGACATTTCGAACTAGGCCCGCTTTTAGCTTAGTGTGACGCACACATAGTATGATTGCATAAGTTGACTAATTTTTCACTTTCTAGCTAGATTGAGTTGATAGGAGGTTCTTGTAAAATGAAATTCCCTGTCTACGAAATTTCCATAGAAAGTTGTGATGAGTAGCCGATATGCCGATCAGAGTTTCCATATTCACTATCAACCCTCTCTCTTATTATTCATTAGTACCTACTCATTCTCTTTTCTCTCTCTCCATTTCTCAGTTCTAAGTAAGTGATACGATGTCAAAGAACCCAAGCGAGGGCTTTGCCTTCCACCATCAAGGAAAGAGAGTTGGCTAGGTATGACACTTCTTTTCAAACATAAGGCATATTAAATGCACCAGCTTCTTCCCCGCAATAAAAAATAGCTAGAGACCTAGAGTCTAGAGCAGCTCCTTTGGACATGAAAAAGTAATTGTTAAGATCATATTTTGAATAAGAAAAATATACTTATTAGGACTACGTACAAAAAGGGAAGCGGCGGAAGCGAACAAATGGATGGACTTATGTACCTGTGAGCTATGACTAAGGACTTGGTGTATGATGAGCTCGAGCCTGAAAGTAGTCATGAGTTGGCTCATGCTTGAGATGGATAGTATCCCACTTACATTCATTAAATAAGGCTTTTCTAGCGGGCACTTCTTTGGCCTAAAGAAGGATGCACAATCATCCCTTTTGGTGGTGACTTGATACATTGTGCTCTGAAACCCACCCCAACAAAAGTTATAGTGCGACAGGTATAGGATGAGCACTTTCTGTTTCAAGAGTCTCACTCAAATTCATTTTTCCTATTGCCCACCTGGTCAATAAGATGTCAACAGGAGTTGGAATTTCTTAGTTGTGAGTTCTTGCTTAGGTGTAGTCATCTTATCTAACCCCCACCCCAAGCCATACATAGGTTGCTTGCTTGTCTCAACTTAGATATTTTTGATCGACGGAAGGATTCAAGAGATTTTATCAAGTAAGTTCTATACCACCACAGGGCCCCACCATACCTTGTTCTCCTCACAATGGACCAACGAGATGAGTTTAAGTGAAGGGAACTAGTTGGGTCTCACTGATGGTTGATCAAAACCTAGGGTGACTTTGAAGACTCACTTGTCTTAGTTTTCTTAGTCAAAGCTATGCATGAGTGGTTCTATTGATGAGGAATAATTCCATCCCAAGGTGCTCTTAAAGCAACATGCCCAGTGAAAGTAAACTAGGTTCTCTCCATATCATGAGACATGCTATTGCTCGCTAACAACTAACAAAGAATTGGGCTTGACTGCCAGAATTTCATATTCAAAATAGAAGGGTAGCTTGAAGCCAACCCTACTAGCATGGATATATAAAGCAATTAAGTATGAGTAATTAAGTATATATCATACCAACCTGTGGGGGAGCAGCAACTAAAGTGTATAAAAACTCTAGTCAAAAATAATATGCGTATGATTAAGGTAGAATGGATTCGACTATCGAAATAGAAAGCCAAGCCTTACCGAACGCCCCCGTCAGCTGGGCTCTTGTCTGCTATCATTTAGGCTTTTCTTGGTTTGTATTGATGACATTCTTTCTTAAATACACAAAGGTAACTTAACTCGCATATCCAGACCACAATCCTTAGTCACTAGGCAAGAAAGCTCGAAGGGAAGGAGCCAAAAAGTTCTTCATTCATTTGATCCACTTCCTCAATCTCATCCTCCACATGCTTTTTCCTTCGCCGGTCGGCTTCTCTGTGGGCTATTTGAACACGTACACGTACTCCCCTCTCCTCTTGGCTCCTTTGCCCAGACAGCGGAAGAGGTATTCTCCTGTGTTCAGTTGAGGAAAGATTACCAACACTCTCACTACTCGCGAAGCAAGCTAGCCTGATGCCTTCTGTAGTGTACGACTCATAAGCTTCAGATTCCGACCCGTCTGTCGTTCCATAATCAGGGACCCAGGCCGTACGTCGGAAAGCTGATAGCCTCCGACCAGAAGAAGGAAGCAAGGCTTAGATTACCAGATCCTGGACACAATCTTCCTACTCAGACAGACACATTGTGCAATGAGAGAGATCAGCGAATGCTGAGGACGGTAGCGTTGAGGTTATTCTCTTCCTCTTTTCTCTTTGCTTTCCAATCAGCAGTAGAGAGAGAGCTATGTCCCAATGTAACTACCAATCCCCTACCCGATCTACGACCACCCTCCTCCTGCCAATATAAACATGATCGAGCCGACATTGCCTCATCTCATGCATGCTCCTACTACCTCTTCACTTCAAGTGGGAGTGAGAGTGAAGATCGCTGAATGGTGTTGGTCCGTAGGACCGTGAACGGATTCGCCTCTGGCCTCTGGGCACGTCGGAACCGCATGAGTTCACCGGGGTGCGAGCAGGCCAGCACAAGACAAGTGCCGCACGGACTGAGATCGCTAAGTCCGTGACAGCTAGCAAAGACAATAGCGGGCATGTCATAGAGCATGGTCGGATTAGAATGGATCCGGCAAAAGTGCAAGCAATTCAGGAGTGGCAGCCGCCAACCAACGTATCGGAGCTTCGCTCAGGAGCATTCGGTGGAACCGGTGAACTACACTTGCTTCTGGATAGATGTGTGGGACAGAGGGCTCGTGGTACCTGCTGCCCACCCCTGTTTCCGGTTTGATGTTTGTGGCGAGGCAAGGGTTTACCGATTTCTTCAATCACCATTGGATTGGAAAGCACCCCTATCACGTTATTCAATATGAAAAGGCCAACACTCACTCTTCAGATAATAGATATCTGCCGTTAAGGCCACAATGTAATAACCAAGGTTTTTTTCACCTGGGGAGGACAACTCCAAAAAGGCTTTGACTTACAAGAGTGAAACCTGAGAGTGGTAATGCCGGGTGGAGGTTAGCTCCTAGCATCAAGACGTGGAACTAACCCGCGTCCGACATCGTTTTCTTTGTCGAAATGGGATTTGTGTTCAGTGTACCCAAGGTACATTACAATAATGAAGTGAATGATCAAGGGCAGGTCGAGTGGCTACGCTCCTTGGCAGTCCTAGTTGGGTTGAATTCACTGCTTGTCTCAGACCAGTTCTTGTTATGAGAAGGATATTTCTTTCTCGTCCACTCAGGGGGGTGCGGACACACCTGCGCGGATTACAGGTGACAGCTGCAAAGAAACAACGGATTCAAAAGCTTCAAAAGAGCTTAAAGTAAAAGCACACTTCTCCGACCAGAATGGAAGACTCCCTTCAAAGCCAAAAAGTTCTGATATCAACCCCGACATATCAAAGGTCCCGTTCTTCGGTTGATTTACTTGATTGGCCAGTCGAGCACAAACTCTTAAGAATGGCTATATATGCAATATGCCAACTACACCTCTGGAAATGAAAATCAAGAAAAAAGAGTGAAGCCTAGCACCGCTCCAGCTCCTGCACCAGCTTGTTGAGAAGTATTCGTTGAGCAATTGCATCACCCATTGAAAGTTAGAAAAGAAGTAGCGGCGGAGTCACCTGCTCCTTCGCTGCATGAATCGGAATCCACAACTATTAAGACATACGCCCTTACACAGAGAGAACCATGCCTGCAACAATGCCAATTTCTGGAGATGCCCGATGACTTCTCATTCTATCAGTCCATAGGCTCTTCAAGGCGTTCTTCATTCCATCGGCCCACAGGGAGAGGAATCAGGGGCTGACTACCCGCATATCTTTGGTTAAATCCCTGCTTTGCTTGCTTTCAGCCTCTGTTCCGTGCTTTATCCTCGTTTTCAAGACAAGACTTGGAGTTATGGTTAACTTGCTTGGTGGGTTCGTTTTCTTTGATAAAAACAGCATTTCGCTTTGCTCGGCAAAATGACCCCGTAACTTCGGGAGAAGGGGTGCTCCCCATAGGTCCACCCTGCGTGTGCTTGTTAGATTGCTTGGGGCCCACTCTTTTTCACCTTAGGAAAATGGACTTATAGGCTGTGTTTCTGGGCCCATTGATTGTCAGTTAGCTGGGTAATCCTGAAAGACAGGAAGATGCAGATAAAACAATAGACTGATAGAAAGACCGTATTCGAGGAGAGACATTGAATAAGTTATCAAAGGGGATATATAACGAGTAGCCCAAAGATGGGCTGGTTCTCCCCGAAATGCATTGAGGCGCAGCGGTTGACTGGACATCTAGGGGTAAAGCACTGTTTCGGTGCGGGCCGCGAGAGCGGTACCAAGATTTGCCGAGCACTCGGATTAGCAAAACATTCTTCTCTGCCTCATGGGGAGCCTCCTGCAATGTCACAAGGTTTACACATTATGATATCTATTCTCCAATGCGCGGAGTTGATCGGATCAAATAGCCCGTCGGGCAACCAGCACATTAACAACTAACTTGGAGGTATGGCTGAGTGGCTTAAGGCATTGGTTTGCTAAATCGTCGGTTCCTGTTATTGCTTGCTTGCGTCTCTGTCTCGTGTGGACTAGAATATGGATAACTACCTTTTCTTCCCGCAAGTGATTTCCAGAGGAGTTGCGGAAGAGGCCGAACCAGATACTTCCCCATTTCCAATGACACTGTGCAGAGCCCGCAGTGCATACCACCCACAAACAGATGGTCAAACGGAAGTCGTGAACCGCTGTTTGGGAAATTGGTTGAGGAGTATTGCAGGACCACTCCAGCTCCCGCGCGCGTCTTTGGAGCATCGCGACCCCGGCGGTGCCAAGCCTTTATATGAAACCCTTTCTTTCTCTCTGGGAATCATAGCCTAGGGTTGAGACTTTCCTTCTTATCCTAGTTCTTGGCGCAGATAGAGTTGCTGTCGAAGAGCAACCGACTCCCAAGGTTCTACTAACCTCGGTCAAACAAGAAGGAGGTAACCTGAGAGCCCTTAAGCTTCACTTCAAGCTATCCGGCTTCAAGCCGTGAAGGAGGAATCCGAGTTGCATCCTAAAATAAGGAAGATCGTTCATCAGCGCTTTCAGTAACCCCCACTCCGGCGGTTTCTTTCTTTACAACCGGATTATTCCAATAAAAAGCCCCTTCCCCAATAGTCACGTTGTGTATTAGTGCCTTTATTTTCACATGCAACTCGATGGAAACTAGAGGATTCAGCTTGAGTGGGCTAGAGTTGTCTTCGGATTCTGCTTGAGCGGCCTTCACTCTCCCGCGAACCTCTACTAACAAACAGAAGTGAGGAAAGCGGCGTGTCCAGACGGAGCCCCAACCAATTCATAAATATCACCCATGCTTCATGTAACGAAGTGCATTTTTCATCCAGGTGCGTAAGGAAGAAGAAGTCCAGCTCCAGGCTTTAAAGAAGAAAGACCTGGCTTCAAGGGCCATGGACACATTGGAGTCTACCTTTTCTTTCCCCGGACCGATGACTCGCTTGCAGTCCCCCAACTAGCATCTCTGAGTTAAGGGGTTTGGGGTATGGGACGCAGAAGCATAGGGAGTGATAGCAGCTCAAAGATGGAGTTATTGTTGATGGATAGAAGTAGATAGTTCTCATGTCATCGGATATTGACTTTGAAAAAGAATAAATTCAATCAGCTCCAGAGCTAGGAGTTCTATGTCTAGGTGGAGGGTTTAGGAGAGTCAGTAGGGGTGCGTCGGACCACCGACGAATGAATAAGAGGTACCCCAGCACGCTCTCCTCCCTTTCCAGGGACTGCAGAGGGCCGTGGTGCTAGTTCCGATCTCGCTTCGGGTTCACCACTACTGGCTCTCTTTCTTTTTCTTCGGCAGAACATTCCCTATTTAGTTACCTACCCTCAGGTACTCCTCTTTTAAAAAGGAAATTGCCGAGATGCCACCTTAAAAAATGATTATCAATTCCATTTGACTCGGGGCGGCAGGGACCCTCCAACAGAAACCTCGTCTTTTTTGTCGTCGGCGTGAGGGGGTAGGGATGACTATATTTCTGGGAGCGAACTCCAGGCGAATATGAAGCGCATGGATACAAGTTATGCCTTGGAATGAAAGACGATTAAGCCCCGTCACTCTTCTTCTCTCCCTCCCCATTTAAAGAACTTTAGTCGAAAGCTTGTTATAGTAAAGGGAAAGGACAAGTATCAAGTGGGTTGGTTTGGCTCGAGATCAAGGGAGGATGGAAAAGTGATCAAATATTTCATTTCACAAGGGTAGGAGCGATTACTGATTCAATCATACCCTCACAGCTACTATCACTCTCGACTGGTGGGCATGAAAACAAGACTTGAAGAGGGCTCAGGTATCAACGTCCTTAGCCCGCATTCATCAATATAAATAAGCCTCTTATTTTGATGAGGATCTAGCTATGTAAGTTGGTTCGGCTACTACTCTTTCTTATTTCTTATATGAAGCTATTTCGGTCCCATTCATCAAGGCAGATGAAGCAGTTAGCACAACAGGATTTGCGAATGAATGCAGGGCTGGGCCACCTCGAATGGCGTGAGCCGCATGCGGGGAGACCCGCTCATAAAGAAGGCTAATCATTCCTTGGATTACGAATTCCATTCTTTTATGAAAGTTAAAAGAAAAAAAAACAGATAAAATACACTTTTCTTAACAGCCCCCCTCAAGCTGAAGGCGGGTGTGATAGCACTGAAAGCTTGCCCAATAAGTGGTTCTACCGCGAGTGACTTCGTGAGCAGCCGCTTCACTTCGTTGAGCCAGTGCTGTTGTTGCCTGCGCGTAGGGCCGTCATCCACTCCTTAATCTTTCCTCGCTACGGACTGCTATCGGTCGTCCCTTTTCTATGCAACCCATGTGGAGAGTCAGTGTGAAAGTGTTGTTAGTAGTCCCCGGTGCCAAGGGAAGGGAGGTCAGGAAGGTTAGAAGAATTATTCATCTTTCTTTCAGAGTGGGTAGTCGTGGATTGGCCCTTTCAGTAAGGTAGGAGTGAAGTAGCCCAGGTTTATGTTTATGAATAAAGAAGAAAGATTGAAACTACCTAAAGTACTCCAAGGGATTCCATTTTATTATTATTAACCTCCCCTGACACGAGCATCAAGAAAGAAAATGAACAAGATGCAGGGTTCGCCACGACCTCCCCTCACACAGGCTACGCTCCTCGAAGCAGAGCTCATTCGATCTGATCCTTTCTCCGGGTACACAGACGGGGGGCCTGAGAGGCGGTGGTTTACCCTGTGGCGGATGTCAGCGGTTCGAGTCCGCTTATCTCCAACTCGTGAACTTAGCCGATACAAAGTTTTATACGAAATTCCTCGATTCATTAACGTGCAAGAGAAAGCGATCCACAAGAGGGTTCGTTCATCTAACACTTACCCACTATCGGCTTCAAGCAACTATCGATGTAGACTGAGAACCTATTGTATAAGGTTTGACTATGTGTGAGAATTTGTTTACAATTTTTGCACATACTCGATTTACCTAGGAAGTCCTGATAGAGCAACAACAGCTGGAATTGGACCGAGGGGTACTAATCCTTCAGACTTTTTCATTCCAGGTAACTCCTCCTCCATTACTTACTGACAAACGGATCCAGGTAGAGTGGTAGATGAGCGCTGTCGTGCAGATGGATCGGTTGCACGTGTATTTAACTAGCTTGTGGACGAGGTTGCTTGTTCTCGTGCCTTTGACGCAGGTGCCAAAACCAAAGCATACGAATTTAAGTTCTTATGAGCCGGGACACCCAACTTCTCCCGAACAGGCACAAGCTGAGTCAACAATGGAGAGAGACAAGGGAGAGCAACTCTGTAAGAGAAGCGTCGAGGAAACCTGGATACATAGACCGCTTAGTTGGATGGAGACATCCCCTTTTTGGTGTCTCCATAGTGGAGGTGTTATTTGTATTGCAATAATGAATAAATGTACGAACACAAATAATGAGCAGACCTTTTCCCGCTCGTCTCGTCTTTGGTGACAAAACTTCTCTCGTCCATCTCCGTGCATTGGTCACATAGGCTTGAAAGTACCCGCTCGTGTCCGTACATATGGCATTGGGGCAATTCCTTGTTTAGTTGTAAAAGTTTCGCTGATTGGCCCTGCTAGTGCGCACAGCGTGCCATTGGTAAGGATTCTACTACGGTGCCACAAATTCGCAAGCTTATCCTAAGTAATCGTTGTTGTTCATTGGATTCCGAAGGCTCGCTCCTTCATCTGTCAGTTAAGCTGCTGATAGCTCATTCCCTGAATCATCGGACACAGCCATACTCTCCCACGGAGCGGTACTAAATCGAAGTCATTGACCTCTCGATGTTTTGCTTGGAAGGGGCACTGGAGGAAGTCTTCTATTCCCGTAACGAAGTGAAACTAAGATGACCCGGGCTATAAGCCAGATACCAGCAAATGAAATCAACTTGAGCAAGAAGACGACTCCTGACCACGGACTGACTCTTATAGCACCAACAGCTAGCTCGCTGTCACTTGGTATCGGTCCTAAATGAATCATTTGCCCTTCGACGGGGGTGAGTCAGTGGAGTATGTTTTACTCGAGTTGAGTGAGCTAGGTGCTGGAGTTAGCTGGCTATCTCTAAAAGGGAAGGGAGTTGACTTGCTTGTAATTAGGGATACTTATTCATTTTGTGTTTGGTGTAGTCTTTTGAAGGCTTTAGGGGCGCCTCAAGCAGTGCAGGAGAGGAGTATACATTGCTAGAGGAGAGTCGTTTTTGGACACCCAAGCTTTGCAGCCACTTGCGGCAGAATTTCCTGAGAACCCAGCCACAGAAAGGTTTTTCTCGGTCCCCGATTCCGCTTTGGTGAGGCACCTATGAATGACTTCTGATAAGCTTGCATTCCTTCTTCACCAATGATTTACTTCATATTAATATAGAGAAGTGGAGTACAACTAAATAAGAGGGCAAACTGTCTTTCGACCGGGCATCCCTTTCCGGGTATTTGAGCTGGTTAAAACCACCGGCATCCAGCTTAGGGGGTGGGGTCCTGGAGCGAACTACTCCTTGCTGTCTTGCCCCAATCTGGTGAGGAGGGCAACTCGGGTCTTCTGTTTCAGAAATAACTCTGAGTGAACAAGGTTTTCCTCTCTTTTCTCAAGCTTGATTCGCAATAGCTATCAGTTCAAGCAGGAGACAACTAGTGGTCCCTCTCTTGGTGTGGAACCCACTGATTGATGGGGAAGGAGGTAGAAGTGAGCTTCCTAAAGTTAGAGTGAGGAAGGGATCTTAGCCATCGGTGACCTTCATCGTAGCTTGCGCGTCCCTCCATTCATTCCTTCCGCCAGGAAGAGGTTAGGTTGGTCTCTTTCATGCTGGAATTTCTCCTCCCCGCTGCCAAAATGAAAGACTCATTTATATTTATATTATTAGGATGCACCTGGATCTATTTTTTTATGTGTATTCTGGAGCTGATTGAATTTATTCTTTTTCACAGCTACCGACTATTCTCCTCGCTCACTGAACTCCCCCAACCTAGTCTCAGGTAGAGCGATTGCATACCTTGAGTAACTCGCGGCAGATAGCGACCCATAAATCCATTCGGGGGCGACTCGTGATCCAATCATTTCGTGAAAACGCTTATTTTCATGCTTTTTAAAGGCAGTTAATCCATCAAGAGTGAAAGTGAGATCCATTAGCGTTGCTATCGCCCCACACTTAAAGTATCCAGTCAAGCGGTTTTCCACTTTGGCTTTGGCCAACGAAAGGAGCTAAGGAGCGACTAAAAAAAACCTCACTCGAGGAAAGGAGTAAGCTAGATTCAACAGTCAAGATGGATTTGATGAGTTTCTCCACTCTGGGCGCACTTCCGAATAAATCGGGATAGCGAGCCTCCCAAGATCGTTTCTAAAGCAAAGAGATAAGTGATTTCATCAGAATGAACGGGCGGCCTTTGGGTTATTCATATCCACGGATTGATGTCTTTCCGAGAGCTTCTCAACTATAGAGGTCTTCCTCTCAGGTGCCTCCTGTCACGGTCGAGAGCAGGTTGAGCTGTAGGCTCCCCTATTTCGTATTTCGAGAAGGGTAGGGCTAGCTTATGGATCAGATATCAATATCGGAAGATCAGGCCCATTACTTCTTCTTGACTTCGAGGATTTGCCTGCACCCCTGTGTCAGGGAACCTTGCATGCACAGCAAGAGAAAAGCCAGGAAATCATCTGGCATATCACAATCGGGATACTGGAAGGTGAATCGAGGCCTGAAAAGAGTACAGAACGGCAGGAGTTTTTCATACTTGTTTGAGTGAGAAAAGCCCTCCTTAGCAGCTTGCTTAACAAACCCATTTCGGAGAGCATCTGCCTGGTCCTTACCAGTTATGAGTTAATCTTAAAAAAAGGCCGGTCTTCTTAAGGCTCTCGCGAGGTAGAAATCAGAAATGGAAGTGGGTAAACCCCTATTATATTGATTTCAAAAGGCTTATAGTTAGTAAGACAGGTGTCAGCCAAAGCTTCTTGACTTTCAATTGAAAGGGAAGCCCTTAGTACAAGCACTAAGTAAGCAATCTACCTTACTTTCATTTTGATAGTGAGTACTTCTTATAATCAGAAGTCAAGTCAAGAATAAGAATAAAACTGGAGGAGCTTGCCAGGATGGCTTGGTAAGCAAGCAACCAGGTCATCCAATACCAATGATCTGTGCCTAGAATGCGTTGCTAGATCTCTGCTCTAGAAAGCTAGACAGGCAACAACAAACGTCCATAAGTTCAAAGATGTGCCATCTCCACAAAACAAAACCCATCCTAGAATACTATTCGGCTACCCCATATAGTATTCTATATGGGGTACAAGTTATGCCTTGGAATGAAAGACGAATAGTCAATTTATTTTATTTCAGAGTTTTAAACAGGTATAGTAATGGATCCAACATTACTGTAAGGATATTATATTTCAGAAGGTCTCCTCTCCTCATTTTAAGGGGCTATACATTTAAAGTTCTTACTTCGGTATCTAGACAGAGTAATCTGTCTAGATAGTTATGATATGAGTGGTATTATATCATATAATAAATTCTATATGATATAGTTAAGACATATATCATATAATAAACTTATAAATAATATACATTTAAATACAATTCCCACTATACAATGGGAATTGTATAGGAATAATATATGGTATGATATTATTCCATATCATACCATACTTCGGTAGTAAGGGGCTATACATTTAATTAAATACTGCTTCAATTGCCATATAAATAATTTCATAAATTATTTATATGGTAGTATACCATATAAATAATTTCATAACGATGCTAGGGAGTTCTAAGCGGCATAAACATTTTGTTACTTAAACAGAATTTTGATAAGTGGGGGATAAAGTTGATCATCTCGCGGTAGTCAGATTAATCTCCTTGGAAAAATCGAGCTTGAGTCTGTCTTCACTTGATCGGGTACTCGTCTATCGCGCTTAGAATATCAAACAAAATCTAATTAAATAAGCCATACTATGCACTATGCAGGTTTAAAGATAATTTCCTAACCGCACCGTGGGAGGCAGGACACCGGCTATTGAGTCCAGGAAGAAAGGTAGGAATTTCATCTAGTTGATTCCATCGAACTCAGGCATGGTGACCAAACGAAGCACTAAGGCTGTGTAAGCAAGCCTACCTAGGTTCTTTCTCAAAGAGATGCCGGCAGTGAACGAGTGAAGCGTAGCGAGTATAGTCTGACCAGATACTCTGACTTATCAGCGCATAAACCCTGAGCTCTAACACAGCTGAAAAGCGCTTACACCACAGACAAGTTGTTCAAGAATAGTGGCGTTGAGTTTCTCGACCCCGCCAAAGGAGCTGTTTGATTAAAGGTTCCATCCATTTGAATCTGACGGAGAACCGCCATCAACCAACCTCGATTGGCAAGCTAAAGCTAAGAAGACCCACTTATTAGTTACCAAGAAGAGGTGATCTCTCGGTGAAGTGAAAGGCTTATTCGGACAAGGAAGCAAATAGGTATAAGAACTCAATCAACAGATTCAATAGCTGCCTATTCTTTCACAAGAACCATGGCATGAGATCTCGAGAAGAACCTGTTTTCCTGCCAGGAAAGCAGGAAAGGAAGGATAGCCACGGACAGAATAGGTTTTGCAATGAAATCAGAAGTAGCGGTTCAATTCCTTCTTTTCTTTTTGGAGTTCCTTCTTCATAATTCATTTTGATTTCGGCGGGTCACCTGATCAATATTCGGGTGTATTCTACCGGTGAGAAGAAACGAATTGGTGAGAAAAAAAGCAGAATGCGAGAGTGCTAATTGCGGAAAAGGCGCGTCTCCGGTTCAACTGCCCTTTGCTTGGAATACAGTAAATAAACTATCTAGTCTTAATGAGTTCTCGCTTTGAATAGATAGAATCTTGCCAGCACAGCAGAGGGAGAAAGGTTAGCAGCAGAAGGCCAGTTGTAAACTGGCTGAAAGCAGAAGGGGCGCACGAAAGTGAAGAGCTTCAGCGTTTTGGTTACCAATGCTCTATGAGAAGGTGGTGATATTAGGTCGAGATTGGACGGTGCTGTCCTATGTTAATATTTTAGGGGGGGATCACTTGTAGGAATGACATAATGCTAATCCATGTTCCACACGGCCAAGGAAGCCTCTGTTTTTCATCTCATTATGACCGGAAGACATTCTTTCTCGGGGGCGCTAAGCGCACACAGCGTCTTTGTTGATTTCGTTGGATTGGATACCGCCTCCCACGGTGCGGTGCTTTGGCTTAGCGAGGAAAGAGTGAGGTACGCTTCAGAAGATGCTCTTTACAAAGCTAAGTACTCTTCACCAAGGTACCCTCACTCGAGTACGCAAACTTACTCTAAGGATGGTGGGGGTGTAACCATGTAAGGGCCTGAGTGTTTATGAATAGATCTTTCCCGTCCCGTTTGGTCGAAGTGAAAATCGAAGGCGGTAGAGAAGTATTTCCTGTTAAGAAGATCAATCAATTCCTAGTCATCCGTGGGGCTCCTTTGTTCAGGGTTACCGCCTCTGCTGAGCCTTTTCTGATCTCCTTTGCAGCAAGCTCTGCTGGCCTCGCGCTCCAAACGGATGGCGTCTCGACGTTCTCCAAGGCCCTTTCGTCCTAGCTTTCCATTCCGTAAGCATTCCAAACCCTACCCTGGAAGGCTGACTGCTTTTTGGTTGTTGCAAGGGTCGTGTTTCGGCTTTCTTGCTTGTTAATGGGTGGGCCAAAGCAAAGCTCCTAGCGTTAGCGAGAAAACTACGTATTCAACTCTTCGTTTCGATACGGAACGGAAAGCTAGTCCGCTTCGCCCCTAAATGAGTTCTTTCCCGATCAGAGCGTCGCGGGTTGAAAGAAGAAGATTAGGGATGCGAATTACTATTGAGAATTCGGAAGAGGTTAAAGGGATTATTCAATCTAATTGTATAATCCTGCATAATCTCGAATGTTATCAGTTCCGGTACGTAGACCAAATGATACAATGCAAGCAAATGCCCCGGGATCGCATTTCCACTTCCACTGTCCCTGGTATCAACCACTGACATCATTAGAAGTATATCTTCCTAAGAGAAGGAAAGTCTATAGATACCTCAAATGCTGTCCACACCACAGGAGCTGAATGAGAAAGAGCTCAGCCAGCGCAGCCCGCCGCACACGAAAGCAGCAAAGGAAGAGCGAGCGCGCTACGTACGCGAACAGCACTATTAGTCCTATCCGACTATCATAAAATATTCTTCTTTGTCTTCATCTATAGTGTTCTAAGAAGCTAGAATGAATAATAACAAATTACGACTTAGGAAATAAGAGCCTTTTTCTCTAAAAATAGACTATCCAGGAAAAATGGCAGCTGTTTTGTCGCTGGTTCGATCTCTGGACGTGCATCGGCGGCCCCCTTTCCATTGATAGTCCTCCTAAGCCTCTTCAATAAATACCACGTCGTCTCGTCCCCGCTGCATCGAAGAGTACCTATGCACTATGTTCCGAATTGTCATTACATTGAATAAGTACTCAAGGACTTAGTTTGAAAAGGTCTTATTGACTCTCTAGTATGAATCTGAGGATTGATTCAATTCCCTGGGAGATGCACTACTCCATCTGGAAAGGGCTTTCCCTCGTGGGGAAAGAGAAGAACCCCTTATTTCAATTTAAAGCCGCTGTCTGCGCGAGTCACCTTCTTCTAGGCTAGATTTGAATAGGGCCGTTGGAATGAACTCCCGGAATCGAGTTAAATAGATTGTTTAGGGGCCCTAGCAGCAAGATCGAATATATTCTTAGGTGTCATATCTTGATATAGTGCAACAGGATGATAGAATGATATTAACATCCGCTTATGGCAGCTAGAGCGTTGTTAGCTCAAAGATCAAGAGGTAAAAAGAGGAACTGCCAAGCAAGAAGCTACGTTTTGGTATGCCTTTTCTTACCTCCGTTCTGGTTCCTCTACGCTTAGCTATGACCGTGCCCTTCCAACCATCGGCGTATCCGCTTCCAGAGCTTATGCTTTATCCAATCCAGTTTGTGAGTCTATTCCCTTTCCTTTGGTTTCTTAGGGAGAGTAGTTGTTCTTTCTTCACGATAGATCGCTATCTCCGGACCCTCCCGAACCATGGAAGCGATCAAAGGAAGACGCAACCACTGTCCTTTCGTAATATTCTCATGCAAGTACAGCACAAGGTGGAGGCAGATTTTCTAAAAAAAGCGGTTGAAACCTCGGATCGGTTCTCGCGTCCCTGTGGAAGCCTTACTCCGGGAGTCGATTCAAAAAAAGGAATGGATCGAGGTTGGATCGACCAAGGCAGTGAGTAAGAAAGCCTTTCATAATCTCCTTTGAGTCAAATCCTGGTAGCAATCCTGTCTGTGATAAAGCCAGTCTTGAAGTTCCCAGTGAGAGTGACCTGTATAGCTATATATATAATAATCGGATTCAATCCAGCCACTTTAAAGAAAGGGGTCTTAAGTTGCCTTCGAGCTCTTAAAGGTAGGATGCTTCCCCGTCCCGATTCCTAGGTTTCGAAGAGGGCCCCGCACTCATAAGGCAGCCATGTGGAACATGGATTAGCATTATGTCATTCCTACGAAGCAGGAACAGACTTGTCCTGTCCTTTGGTCGAGTTTGCTTCTCACTTCCAGAGCCCTCACCACCCGACTGAGATGGAGGGCTATTTGAAAGCTTATTAGAAGCATTTTCTTTCTAAAACATGGACCTTTCGTCCACTCACTACAGGCAATCAAGACAGGCATAAAAATTCTTTCTAGTTAGATTAACCTGCATAACAAAATCGGCCAGAAGGGTTCATGCGGGAGCAAGAATAGCAAATGCGATTATAGCGATGGGAAGCAAAAATGGTAATCCGTGGAAGACAGGTCCATGTAGCTGCTGCGCCCGCCCCTTCTGAGTAAATGGGGCAGCAGGTTCGGCATCTACTATAAATAGAAAAAAGATCATCCACTTCAGATAACCACGCCTCCGCCAAGTATTGCAGACTAAAAGCTTCAAATGAAAGATAAGCAAAAAAGAGGAGGTCGACTCGGGTCTCTCTAATTGAATAAGATAACCATCTCCGAGATCATGTCTCGTGTGGACTAGAATATGGATAACTACCTTTTCTTCCCGCAAGTGATTTCCAGAGGAGTTGCTAGCTGTCTATCAAATGATAATAATATCAAAGACGATTACGAGACTACGTAAATCAAGGACTCCATCCGAGCAGCCCTTATGCAATTGAAGAGTTTGCGGCGTAAGGAGATCTTTAGGCTCTGGCGGGGACAAATAACTCATTCAGCTTAGCAGCTGCGTGCAGGGTGTAGGTATACCACTCCATGGGTATGAAACAAAGGACATAGTGGGTTAGGTCACACATCTTTTTAGAGTAAAGATAGATCAAAGCCGACGAGGGAGCCAACCTATACTTTCCTGGGGCTTGCCTTGCCCCTTAGGCGGGCGCCGAAAAGGAACCAGCCCAGCCTACTTTCTCAGCCCTCTGCCTGGACCAATCTCGTATGGAGCAAGGAAACCAACGACTTTCACTTATGTCTGCCGATTTAGGGGGTTGAGGGTGGTCGAAGATCAGGGATTGATGAACCGTTCCGTTCGCCACGTTGCTAGCCAGCATAGAGAATTCCCATTACCGCACCGTGGGAAGCAAGAGCTCGCTCATCCGTTCCGACAAGGGCCTGTTCCAATTGAGAGATTGAGAGCCGGTCCCGGTTCTTACAAAAGAGATGGACGAGGAGGGTTCGAGTGGCATTTCACCCCTAACCACAACTCATCCGCTGATTCTTCAACATCAGTCGGTTCGTGTCCCAAGGAACGGAGGAGAACAGCCGGGCACTTCTCCTACAGCTATGAGTGAAACCCATTCGATAGCGGATTCCCATGCCGACCCAATATCAATACATGGAGGTAGTGTAGAGACATTCTCACCAGAAAGGAAATCAATACAATTTGGATAGAACACACCATAATCATACGAATCAAGACCGCCCTCCTATCATTCACTAGGGGCATGCGAAAGAAATGCTTTCCTTATTCCCATGAAGTCAGGATTTCTTAGGACCAACATAGGAGGGATTGATAGAAGGATCAGGGAGAACCCCTATCCGACCAATGGATCTTCCAACTAGAATTCTCAAGGACTTGAGGCAGCCTCTATTAAAGCAGTTGCGCTTTTTGGTATTTTGGAGATGACTATTTCCCTTCGGAACAAGAATAAGTCGACTCGTATTTTGGGTATCAAGCTAAACCCGCCACAGCTGCAACAACCTATTCTGTGACTCGCCTAAAAATTGATCGTTGCTAATCAATCATTCATTGACTGTGGACTTAGATAGGGAAGGAAATGACAGGTAAAGCAGGGTAGTCAATTACACTCATCGGTGCAAGGAGATGCAGCTGCTGGATGTCACGGTTCTGGGGCGCCATGATCCTTCTCTCTGGAACAATCGAGCTCGATCGATATCACTCACTGGCCTTGCTACTTCGTTTTTGATGCCCGGAAATCCAATGTATTTTTTGCCTTTTCAATCTCTCCCCTTTCAGCCTGCTACAATCCTAAAGTTAATGAATCCTGGAGCAATAATAGATGAAAAGATGTTGACTTCCTCTGGGACATTGGTGCACTTGCAAAGTACTCCTATCCGCTTGTATAGAGTCTTTCTCCGACCTTTGAAGTTGAACACTTTTTCTAATCGAGGAATGACCATGTACTCATTCCCTTACGGGGCTCATGGAGTAGCGTATTTCGAAAGATGAAGCCTTCTGAAATTAAAATAGGCTTCTTTTTGGTCAGTCTTCCATCGGCTGAAAGCTTCATGTCTCAATAACAAGAGCCTTCTCTTTGCTTTTGAGAGGAAGATTCCAAGGCAGAGTTTTTGGTTACATTTCCAGTTGCAGTTCGAGAACCAATGCCAGTGGATCCCACAGAGGTAAAGGTTGGAGCAAAGATGGCAGCAGCTGGAGCATAGTAGGTAGCTAGAGCATAGGCAGAGACAAAGCAAGAGAGGCTAGCGAATAAGTTCTTATTCTCAGAGACTACTTGAACTGCCCGATTTACAGATCTGATCTCTTGTCGCCTTAATTCAGCATACTCCATAGTCTTAATCTTTGTCCTCTATGTTTTAATTAATAAATTCCGGAATCTTGTTGTTCCATGTGAACCACCATGCGTGGTGCCTCATCATATTATTGATATTTTATTTGATGAGACAGCGCGGGCAAACAGAAAGATCGTGTAACTTGACAGGTGCAGACACAACGGCTTGTTCCTCCCGGGGGAGCATAGCATAGGGAGGAAAGGGAGCCCGGACGGTGGAAGAGCCAGGGGAGGCCGGGTCATTTGACGGAAATGGAAGGCTTTTCCCAGAAGAAGTGAGAGGTGCCGAAACAACTGCCGCATACCAAAAGACTGAACAACAACCCGGGAAGAGGATATTTTACCGGAACTCTGTCTCTCTTCCACTCCTTAGGGGCCCCCGAGATGGATATTCCCCGGGGCAGCCAAGCTCCGTATTCAATCCCTAGCTTCGATCCCTTACCGCTCGCCAAGAAATCCCGCCCTATTTATTTAAGCAGGTGGACTGTAGTTAGAATGAGTGATCGTAGCAGCTCTTGGAGAAAGTGAATCCCTAACCGCAGCTAGTTTTGTTACACGGTGGTAGTCTTGAGGTAATTTCGAAATCATCAGCTCTTGCGCAGCGGTAGTTCTTTTAGTTGTTTTCCTTTCATCGTTAGCCAGCCAGTTTTCTAAGTTGGATAAGAACTATGTGTTTGATGCCATCGTTCAGCTATATGAGATAACCTTTTCTCATTTTTAAAGAGCTTGTTAGGGCTAAAAAGAAATTCACTGATTTCACAGCTATATGACGATATAGTTTCTCCTCACAAATTCCACCATACTATAGCAGGGAAACCCTTGCTACTGGCACTGGGATGCGAGACCGGCGCGGCGCACTTAGCACTGGAAAGCCAGTAGCACGATAACAGTTCCTCGGTCTCAGTCAAGCCAGTAGCAAACCGGTCTGTATCCATAACCCGATTTATGGTTGTTCAAGCATAAAAAGGACCTTATTCCGTAAGAGCTGCAATGGATATTATATTATTCCTATATAATATAATATAGAATTTTTAAGTGTCATTTTTATGAAATTTATTCTCAAGAAGTGGTATGCTTATTCCATGGCTTATTCCATGGAATAATTTCCCTTAAAATAAAGCAAATCCTTACTACTTTATTCAATCCATTTAAATAATTTCATAGAAATGTATAGCCCCTTAATAGTTAAGGGGCTATACATTTCGGAATCTATAGAAACAAAAGGTATAGTCAGAATACGCTATATACCTATATTAAATGTCTACTGATTTAATATAGTATATACAGAATATACTATATATTCTGTTTTTATTTGACATGAGAACCTCTACATTATATTATTTTATTTGAGAACTACTTTATTTTATTTTAAGCTTATTCTGTATATCCAACATCTAGCTTTCCAGTCAATTCTGTATGATATGAGAACGTCTGTTATCTGTATCAGTAACTGAGTCAATCGAAAGACTCCCCATAAGCGCAGGAGACTTTGATTTACCGTGTCTGTAGTTCTCATCACGTGAACAGTCCGTGTGAATGTGGCGAACCTTTGTCCAATGCCACGAGTGAATGCTAGGAATTCGCCCTTCGAGATGGGAAGACAAGAACTACTCCTATACTTAGTCCACGCTTTGAATAGCGATAAGAATGAAAGGGTTGGTGTGGCCACAGCTACAACTACTGGCGCTTCAAAAGACCGAGCGACTTTAAGCCTTTTTGTAAGTCGTGTCAGAGGGAAACCCTCTGAAGCCTTTGGTACTAACAAGCACTTATTCTTAGTAAGAGAGACCCATCGGACGGCAGCCCTTTCGGGGGTTCCTTAGGGACCGATTCACTCTGCCTTGGGGAAGCCTTCCGTGGAGTAAGGTCGAGCCAATTATTGTAATGCTTTACTCTCACAGCACCTATCGTACATTGAGAAGACCCTGTAACTCGCGTATAGGCATGAAAAGAGGCCTTTCAAAATGGAGAGTGACTCGAATCATTCGTTTTTTGGATCAGGGCGGTCCGTAAGCATCTTGGTGGTGAACTAGTTTAGGGGAGCTTATTTTCACTCCAAAAAAGCTGGAAAAAAGAGAACAAATCGGATAGCCTAACTTGCTTTTGTTTTGCCCTAGAAAAGGAACACTGACATACTTCCGCTGAGGAAGAGAAGACCAATTGCGTGGTGCTCCATCGGCTTGTTATGAAAAAAAAGAAGGCCACCAAGTATAATGCAGCATATACCACCCCGAGTCCCATTGAAGCAGAAGTTGCTAGTTTCATTCCCGCTTGTGGAAGTATGAAGTCAAGCCCCTTCCCATTTTTGAGTCCGACAGGATTTTCCAAGTCATAGCCCATTTTTTTCATTATCTTCTTAGCAATAAGGCCATAGTTGGAAAAGTCGTGGTCACTCGCCTCTCATTAAATAGTTTAGTTGGCATTGCCGGGAGATGGGGAGAGGAAGCCTTCCCGCCCGCTAACCGTACTTCTATCTAAAATAAATGGTGCTCGATGAAACGATCCAGATTCCACACTATGCTGTGGGCTGGGGAGAGAGCTGCTCCTAACTCCCCAGTCAAAAGGAGGTCCCTCTGGCCTGTGGATTCCTCCGGACTCAGCGACCCTGAACAAGCTTTACTGCACCGTGGGGTGTGATGTGAAGACAATTCTTGAAATAGGTTGAGGCTTCAGTCGACCATTAGCCAGGAGTGAGGCTATAGGTCATCGGTTGTGACGTTCACGAACGGTCAACCCCTCGGATTTTTGAGTTCTTGGCCTCTATTACACATTTAATGTTTGTGTGGATAGCTGCTGAGTTGGAGCGACGAAGTGACTAGGGATTTCTCTCAAGTGTCTGTCCGGAGGTAAGGGAGAAGGAGGCCGAATTGGGTGAATAAACTTCTGAGACAGGAGAGGAAGAGTGGGGGAGGTTTAAGCGCTTATATCACATCACAGTAGTAGTAAGAAGGAGATTCAATGCGATATAAGCTAGGTCAATCCATTCCTCTTAGACGCACTCTTCTATTTCTTACTTCTTTGGGCAGGCAAGCTAGCTGTGGTGCCTTCGTGCCAGATTGGCTTCGCTTCGACTACTGCCTCCCTAGCCTGAGCGAAGGGGCGCACAAAGCGCGGGCGGCGATTCTACCATTTGAGACAAATTGGCCATTGGGGAAAATGCTTTTGGCAAATCGTGTACCCCGGCAGAGAATTAAATTATGATGGAGCTCGCTCCGTGGGAAGAGACTAATCTGTGAAATGACGTGGAAGTTCGATTCTTGTTAGTCTGAGGGTTGTTACATCCACTTGGCCTTCTTTGTACCGTACCCAGAGAAAGGACGAATCTTTCTTGCTCGAAAGAGATTGCCAGTGGAGCCCCAAAAGTGGCTATGAATGGGGGTGATCTTCTATACGATCAATCGCCATCTCGTAGCACCACAGCCTGGGAAACCTCTGATCCTCGACAAAAAAAGATATTGGTTTCTTATTGTCTCAGGAGGTAGATGGAGTGGAATAGGGTCTGAAACTTTCCTAATTCAGTATTCAGTTGAAGAGATTACTCCTTCAGGAAGAGGACTGGAGTACGTGTTGTCGGCCCAGGGATGATAGCAGTTGGTGGATGTAATGGACCCTCTAGAATCTCATGCGTGCGGAATAGCCTCCTCGAAGCAGAGCTCATTCGATCTGATCCTTTCTCCGGGTACACAGACGAGCTCATACAGAGACTGGTCAGTCCACTACCCACCCTATGCCGCTTTCTTGCTTGTCGGCCGTTGGCGACCACTCGAGATAGAGACAAATACCCAATGGACGGTGAATGGATCCAGAGGTGGAAGAAGCCTAAAGAGTGTGAGGAATGTATGGACACCAGAGAGTTCCAGGCCGCTTAAGCCAATAAGATCGAAAAGGCTATCTCCGAGTGGCAAAAAAGAGTGCGGCACGCAAAACTAGAAAGGAAATGAAAAAGTACGAAACCGAAGGGTTCAATCGTTATGATCAGCCAGGGGATTCGAATCGGAAATGTGCTTACTCCTTTTCTTACACAGCTGATCTTGGACTTGAAATGATTAGCGATTGGTTACCGAACTTTTTTTCCTGAGGATTGAATTCCCTTGTGCCTTTCCTGCGGTAGGAGGTCTATCCCCTCCAGTTTCCATTGATATAGTAGTAGTTACAGTGCAACAATATTTATAAACAAGGTCCAAGAATTAAGAAGGGGTCGAATGACTGAATGAATACAAGCTGTGGCTAATACCCGAGGCATAAAAGAAGCACACCACATATCCTAGCCAAAGCCAAAGTGGAAAACCGCTTGACTGGATACTTTAAGTGTCTGCTGTTCTTCCTCGTAGCTAGATGTGACTACGGTAGGTTATGAAAGGAGAGACCGTAGGGATGTCTCAACCTGTGGTTTGAGAACTAGATAGAATGCCAGCTCACTTTCAGTCACCAACTAGTTCAGAGACTTTGAAACAGTCGTCAGTAAGCGACGGTCCGGGTTCACCTTCAACTAAGGTAGTCGCTTAGCTATCTAAAAAAGCATCCTCTAACGAGCCCACTTTAAGTGGGTATTAGAGGTTATCCTAGTGGTGGTATGGAGCTAAAACCTACTGCCTCCTGGGAGAGCGATCCCGGGTCTGTCAGAATGAATAGTATCGAACCGCGGAAAGAAAAGCTGATTTCACGAATGGGAGAACAATGAGAAACATCAGAATTCCGTACGGGTACAACTCGTATTTGAACGAAATGCAAAAAATGCGATCTTTAGTTCAATTATTGATATCTCTCAACCTGTCGCTGAAGTAACCCATGCGCTCGAACGACCTTTAATGGAATGGCGAGACCGGAACTTTACACATGCGCGGAACTATGCTCGATTAAAGGAGTGCTTTTTTCCCTCCTAACTATCTTCCCCACGGAGCGGGACCAGCCCATGAGACGAAGCAATCTTGGACCCTCTTGGCTGCGCTGTGCCGCAGCCATCTGGTTCACCGGTACTACCAAAAAGTCTCATCCGTAGCCTTGCGCACTAGGAGTTTGAAGATGCCCAGAGTACAGCGCAACTTAGACCTTCGAGAGGCTCTTGCACATTAGTAAGGCAAGCGATGCTCAATAGTAACCTCTTTCCCGCAGTAAGCGATTTTGAAGAATTTGATAAGCCTCACTCCTTCGTTCCGGATGAATATAGATGGGTTGGTATGCGGTCCGCCCTTCTAAATACCCGGCTCCCTTTTGTGATTGTTCCAAAGCGTGCTTCCGTTTCTTGTTCTTCGAGCTCGGTCATGCTTCTTTCTCAGTTGCGTGATTCCTAACTGTTAGATCCTAGATCAGAGGATGTAGGTGAGTTTGGGGGCATAATAACTATGGCACCCTTTTCTGTCAGTCTCATTCCCTTTGCTCTACTATCAACCACCACGACCTCAACGAGTTTCCGGAAACCAGCGACGGGAAGATGGACGAAGATTGGGAAAGTCCATCTCTCGCCCTTTCTTGCATTACGTCATTCACGTCTAGCTCACCCAATCACGCCCTACCCGCCTGAGAGGGAAATGCCGGCCATCTGAGATGAGAGCAGGACGGGCGAAGTCACTCTCTTAGGGCCCTTTGGGATAAAGGCAGGTGGTGGCTTGAATGAGGGTGTGGCGACCAGCCAACGAGAACGAGGTTCGTTTTGCTCAAGACGGCCGTGTTAGTTACGTGGAGGCTATCCCTGCTTCAATCAGCTAGAAAAGCGACCGCTCGACCTAGCGCGTTAGCCCCAGTACTATAGGGAAGGCCTATTCTTCGCTTTTTAAGGGTTATCTGACTACCGTAGTTCTCTCGGAAAGCTCAATCTATTTAACCTATAGAGTAAGCTTTTATATTCAACATCTAGTAGTTTGTTTTTATATTTCTGAAGGTCAATCTCTACATGACTAAACATTTTGTATAGGGAGTTCATATATATTATATTGTATATTGGTATACAGAGTCACAACTAAATATACTATTCCCATTTTTATATAATTATTTATATGGAATAATCTATATGTTCAAGTAATTTCATATAAATATACTATTTATGATATAAGCTAAGTTCATTCAATCCATGGAATAAAAATAGAGTCTTAACATCACAAGCTTGACGAACAAGCGAAAAAAGCCACAAGAGTTCACAGGTCAGGTTTCTGACCATCAATTCGTTTATCAGCGAAGTCTGCCACAGGCTTCTGGTTTTCGGGCTTTAAGCATGCAGAAAGATGGAGATCGGATGGCGCTATCTTTTTCCTTGGCTGGTGAACCTTTTGAAGTCAAGCGTTCCTGCCACTCCGTTCTCTACGACCACCCTATCTTATGACTAGTCCCCCTTTCTTAAGCTTAAGTAGGTTATGAACTATGTTATGCTTTTGGTAGGGCGAGTTCAAACATCCCTCTTCTTTATTTCCGGTATAATTAGCTGCTTGCTCGTGGCTTTACCTGCTCTTATCCATTGACGGGACTTCTTCAGCGTTTCGTTGATTGAATATACCTTGTATAGTGCTTAACCTAGCTAGCCGGGGTGGCGAAGAAAGTACTTAAACAGAAGTACTTCCACAAGGTTTCTTTACTTTAGGAGTTTCCCCTTTTAAAAAGTACAAGTTATATTTATTCTCAAGGTTTCTGGAATCAATATAAATAATCTAAGAAGGGATCGTAGTTAAAAACAAACACTTTCAATTGAAAGAATCACGACGCGGCTGTTCGCAGGAGATGATCAACACGCCACCTACACGACTCACTACATAGGTTTAAGGAAAGCAGTTGTGAAATAAAACAAGTACTTCCCACCCCACTTTAGAATAAGACAGGGCGGGTCCGGAGTCAGTCTGAGCAATAGAAGACAGTTGAATTAGGAGTAGGTTGCTCAACAAGTGAGTGCTTCAGCCCCGGGCCGGGCGTACGATAACTCGGATGAATGAAAGAATTCGAGACTCCATACCAAAAGGTTAGAAGAAGGAACGCGCATAAGAGTATATAACCAACCCAGGTGTAAAGTCATTGTAGTTACCTAAAGTTCCACACATAAAATGCCGTCGGCATCTGCTCCTGTCTAGCAAAGAGCCACAAAGATCGTAGCGTGTCTACTATTGCTATTGAAAAAACTAGGCACTTTTATCATCTTTCATCCGATTGCTTCTTCTGCTTTGCTATCGTACTGACTATGCATAGGACTACCCACTCCGCGGTGAAAAGACAGGATCTATTTCGACTCCGTTCCTCATTAGAGTTCGGAAATTGCCCAGAATCATTGCATTCATTATAAGAAAAACCAACGCAAATATCATTTATCTATCTCGCCCTACTGCTAAGGATAGTGGGAGAGAGGAACTGTCATCATGGAAGTCAAAGCTGCGGGGCTCATGTAGCCCATGCCGGATTAATCGTATTCTGGGCCGGAGCAATGAACCTATTTGAAGTGGCTCCACGAAGGAGCTCATAACCTGACACTATTCAATGTCTCGAGTAGGCCAGGCCAATTGCCACATACCTTTTTTAGGACTAGTTGCTTGAGTCTGATCTACTTAGGAGCTACTGGGAGAGCGACCTTAGCAGACCAGGGAAACAGATTTAAGGTGGCATTGTCCACGGAGAAACCACCCCATTTTTTAACAGCACACAAGCTATATCTTCACGTCCATGAGAACCAACGACAAAAGGTCATTTCAGAGCTTCTCCCTTTTCTTCCGGGGGGAGCACCAGTCCACGGCTGCCAATCCAATCAGTGCGATAGGTGCAGAGTGAGCACTCTGACGGCGAATGTAGTCAACTTCTTTCTTTTTCGCGATTATTGACAGAGATTCTCATTTTCCTAGAGACTGCTATGGACCTATTCCCATCTAGGGCAACATCCTATGGATCATCCCATTAAAGAAATTAGCCTAGCCGACCTAATAATCCTACAAGATATAGGAGACAAGTCAGTCCCGAGCCGTGCCCTTTTCTTTTAGACCGAAGAGCCGAGAGGCCCCGAACTCCGGTTTTCTCTTGACTGAGCTAGTAGGGAATTCAATTACGGTTTTTCGGTTAAAGGAGAGGCACGGCATAAAGCCCTTAATACTCTAAAACCGCCGCCGAAGATGATGTTCATTGATCAGCTATTTTCCAATCTCGTCTGACACCAGAGCGATCACGGCATTTACTCGGGTTTAGCAGTCTTCGTGTAGAAGGCCAAGAGAGAGACAAAGCGTACAACGAAATAAGTAGGATCCATCTGTCTGCGGGACGTGATCTCTTGAGTCCGGCACTCCCCTATAGGTTCATTCATTCAGGAACGATGTTTAATGCCCTTTGGCTGCCTCCTCTTCCTTGCCACTCTCATTTCAATCCGCTACTTCCACTCCTCTGTTTAGTTTAGTTTGAAACCGATGTTCCGATGAAGCAGACTAGACTGAGGGAATGGTGTACCAACTAATGTTGAGCAAGTCCGCTGTCTGCGCGAGTCACCTTCTTCTAGGCTCCGCTGGACGACACGGCATTCTCGTTCCTTTTGAATTGCGAGGTACCATTACGAGCTCAATATATACGAGTGTTATTCCGTGAAATAACGACCCCCACCCCAACTCTATCTTCCTGATCAGTGAACCGGAACATAGTGGTCTTTCCGATCAGGACGTAGACAAACCGCAGGTGGATCTAATAGTTGTTCCAAAGGGTGTCTAAGAAGTCTTTGTCAAGTTTTGTAATTCTTTCTGCCCGGTTTGAGAAGTAAGGTTCTTTCTTGACTACCATAAGAACTATTCGGACGTGAAAAGCCTGAGGTGGTTCCCTAGCCGGGTCCTCAAACTCTCATTTTTATGCTTAGAAATTGGGATAAAAAGCGGATGATGGAAGCTAGGATAAACTCCTCTCCTTTCAGTCCCTGTTATCCAGATCAATTCAGAAATACAGATGAAAAGACATGGGGAATAAGGTTGGCCTACCGCACTCCTGCCGGCCAGCAGGCTCAGTCTCAGGCTCAGGTAAGTGGACTTCTCGACCTTTAGAAAAAGAATCGAAACGAAAGCTGACTCGACCAAAGTAAGAAGAAGCGAGAAGTAGGCTAGAAGAACTTAGCAAACTCAGCCGAACCTTTATGAGGGATTGCTGATATGAAAGATAGGGCTAGGCGTCAGTCTCGTAGAAAGACAAGAGCCTAGAAAGAAAGAATAGGTGTCACGCCGATGATTAGGAGAAGGTATCTTATGGCTTAGGGAAGGGCGCTTCTGCCAGTGTGAGCAATATACGCTCTTTTTTTTGCACCGGATTTGGCTAAGGTTTTGAAGGTGGCAAGACATTTACAGGTCCTGGGGAACTTGACTCATTTGCAGCTACAGCTCCTAGGGGCCTCTAACCTGCTCTCAAAGAGTGTGCTAACAAAGTCCCTGAATGGGCAAACGTTGTAAACCTGGTGAACTAGACCAGGAGAAGAATGCTAATAGCTGCCTCTCATCCTATCCTCCTCTAGCTGGCTGGTATTCCTATCTATGATCTGTCAAGTTGTGAAGAGTCGATTCAACAAGAGGAATCTGATCGTAGACCACCCTCTGGTAACTTCGCTACTTTGAGAACAGCGAGAGCAGAATCTGAATCTGCTATAGTATGGTGGAATTTGTGAGGAGAAACTATACCGGATTGGAAGTCGAGTCTTGCCACTTTCATCCTTAATAGAGTTCTAGAACCTTGCCGAGAGTGTGGGGGCGTCTACCCAGCGGCTATTCCTTCTACTGAAGTGAAGCAACCCCTTATTCTTCTTCATGTGCACAAGCCTTTGCTTTCAGCTCTGCCAAAGCAGTTATTCCGACAAGCCCGTGGATTTGGGATTAAGGCGATGACCTCAAGTTTCGAGGTTTGGCTAGTATTCGGAGAACCCCTTTGAGCTTCTTTCTGATCACACGATCTTCTTTTACATTACAAGTTAGGATGAGTTCCCTTCGGTACAAAGAAGACCAACCCTCAGACCCAAAACCGAAAATAGACTCTTTGTTTTGATAAAAATCCTAGTGCCAAGGTGCCCAGCTAAAAATGCCGGTCAAAGAATCGATTCTATGCGTGGCCAGAAGACCGATGAGTTTCCTTCTCTTATTGTCTTTGTCTTGTATGGCGGGACTGGTTCTTCTTTTGTATCACCATTTGATAAGGAGAATGTGTGAAAAAGCAGAAAGAAGTCAATGTGAGAAAGAAAAAAAGGTAACGAGGCGACCCACAAATCCCATTTCGACAAAGAAAACGACGTCGGAGTACTCCACACAGTCGACTTGATAGCCTTCTCCACGTCGACTCCACTGGTGCTATTCATAGGATAAAGCATCTCGGAGGCAGCCAAAGGCCATTAAACCTCGATAAGCAGAAATATCAAAGAAATTCATTGGTTGTTACAATCTTGGCTTTGTGATTGATAGAGATAGATTCTCCGATAAGGCTGCTAAGCCATCAAACAAGCAAGCAGGACTGGACTAGTTGAATGAAACAGGATCTCCTCGGGCTCGGGAAAGGAAAGCAGTTCACAAGAGCATACTTTAACTCCTCGCTATAGTACACTCCAATAAAATCCCCGGTTGGAAAGATGAGAGTGTGATTCTTGTCTCGATAGGGGAGAAATGGCCTCTTGATTGTCGTAGCGGTTACGGCTATACTACTTTGCTCAGAGAACCAAGTCCTTGCTTCCTTTTTGAATGCAGTTCGGGATCGAACGGGAGGCTATTTTGGTGGAGGGGGGTTGGGGGAGATAGTCTAGAGGTAAGGGGGGGATTAGTTCGTTTGCCATCCAGAGCCAAGTATAGTAGAGATAGGTCACCCTCAAATATCTTGATTTCGCTTAGTTGAATGTGACATAAAGTGCCAGCTAGGCCAGCCATTAGTTCCACTGCTTTCACAAGAAGGATAGGAGATGGATCAGACTCTTCAGCGGCAAAGAATGCGATCAAAGGACCCTATGAAGACTACTAGCCATAGCTGTGGTTGTGGCCAAGAAGCAGGCAGGGAAAGACATTCTTGTTTGTGACCCATCCCCGAGAGAAGACCCCAGTCGGCGGTGGGAGGGTTGGACCAAAAATCGCAGATTCATTGGCATCTTCTTCTCCTCCTCTGCTCCTGAAAATGCTATTGCTACTTTTTCTGATGAAAGAATAGAGCAATGAAGAATAGCAAATGCGATTGCGATTATACCCTTATGTCGTATTTTCGTGTGAGAGAAGTGACCCAACTCCTTTCACAGCTCAGTCTAATGAGTAAACTTGAATTATTGGCCTATTCGAGCAGGTTATGGCATTCCTGTCTGTAAATGCATGCTTCGGCCCGTTCTGCTTTGAGAGTTCATCTCGCACTTCCGGAAAGATGAGACGGACGAGCTATGAAAAGCCGGGCCGGGGAAGAAACTCCTAAAAGGAAAAAAGAAAAAGCTTCAAGAACTGCATTAACTCAAGGACATCCTCGCTAAGCCCTTTTTGATCGCTCCGCTTGTCAAAGAAACCTCGGATCATGCTGAGAATGGCCTGTCCCTTTCTATGATATGAGGGGCTGTCAGGATCTTACCGTTTATTCTTCAAAGACGCGGTGACCGCTTGGCAGTAATAGTTTTCCCTCCTTCTTCCTTGCATAAAAAGATAAGAAAGATGGTACGAATGGGATTTCAATATAACAAAAATAGCTTCTATTTTTTGAATAAGAGAAAGAGTGAGCTTGCCTTGCTTCCCCAAACCCGAGAGCGAGTTGGCTGCTTTCCTTCCATTTTTCAAGTGAGTTCCACGTGAAAAATAAAATACCTCTTAGCTTAAATAGACATATAATATAATATATGAATAGTTGTGAAACAAACTATTTATATAAATATACATAACCAATTAAGTTTAGTCATGTACTTGTGAGTAAAGCATTATAATAATTGGCTCGATCTTACTCCATGGAAGGCTTCTCTAGGTAAAGATGTATTATCTAGAAGCAGCAAATCCAATCTTACACAATATTTCAGCAAATAAGGTGATATCCGGAAGATTATAGAGTAGTCGTTAGGCCTTAAAGATATAAGGATAGGGGAGAATGGAAGAGTTTGTAGTCTAGAATGAAAGCCTAGTAGTATTCCCAATAAGCTAATAAGATCTTTTTTCTATTCTATAATATGGCCGGTGTGGTCTTAAGACTTTTATCGATTTGTAGATGCGGCATTAGCAGTGGCCGGTGAAAGTGAAAAGGATGAAATAAAAGAAGTTAAAGCAAAGCAGCTAGGGAGAAGAGAGTCATAGCTATCTTTCATTTATAGTCCTCCTCTAAGAGCATATACTTTTAGTGCTTTCTAATTCATTTTGAGATGCCACTTTAAAAATTATTATCAATTCCATTTGACTTGGGGTAGCCGATACCCTCTATTAGAATCCTTGTCTTTTTTTGTCGTCGATCCCTTAGCTCCCTACTATTTATAAGAGAGACTGATTTATGAAAGCCCGGTAAGGCATAAACCAATGGATGTACAAATCACTGCTTCGAAAGGACCAAGATATTCGCTGCACCATAAAGGCCCCTCACTCTTTGATCAACCATCTACGAACCTATTCCCTTGCCCCAAGTCTTGCCTTCTATTGATCCGAACTGAGTGCTTATTCTTTTTCCTTCCATTCATGAAGAAGTCAGGCCCTTCATTTCACTTGGGATCTGAAAGTAAGATCTTTCTGAGCTTTCACTCCTCTCTTCCCTTCGGCTTACCTATTTTTCTAGGTTTTCACTCGTTCTCGCCTTGAGCCAGGTGCTAGTGAGGAAGAAGGACATGACCTTGTAGTTATTATACTTGCGTGCAAGAAAAAATTCTTAAAGTAAATCAAACTCCCTGTCTCATCCCTGGCTAACCATGAATAGAGTTAAGGGTGGGCCAAGAGCTTAATAGAAGTAGAAGGAAGGGGTCTTAAGTAAAAAAAAAATTTCGGGCTCACCACTCCTTTCGAGCAAATGCTGTACACTTGCTACTACTTCTGACCTCCTATGGTCTCCAAATAGATAGGATCATTTACAATTGGTTGAAGATCCATAGAACCCTTAACTTGTTGAGAAGCAGCTATCATACGTTCCTCCATGAGTTCCTGTGATAAAACAGAAAAATACTATTCTAGATATAAATAAAATAAATTTTAATATTTTACATTCCAAATAACTTTTAAAATTTACGGTAGTATTATAAAATTTTATTAATATAACATATTCTTACAGTAATCGTTTGAGACTTGTTGTCAACAAACTGCCCATCTGCTTTCTTCACATGCATTTTCTTGAAAATCTCATAAAAATTAAGATCTCGACCCAATTCTCCAGACTAGAGTATGCATTTTTTAAGTCAAAAAATAATAAATGTTAAAATATTTTAATTAAATTACTAAAAGCATGCATAGTGATGATTTATTTGGACTATTAGGACAATTAATAAATATATAAATATTTTAGACTTTAAAATTGTACCAAATCTCAAGCATGCTCAATGCTCAACTTTGACCCTCTTATGTGGTGAAACATTCCTGTACCTGGTCAGGCTACCTCGGTCCATTGATTTTTGATGGCAGTCTCTGATTTTTTCTTCACATATGGAACCTCCCAATACTTAAGTCACTCAAACTAGTCATCCTCAGATATAAAATAAGTCCTAATAGAGAAATCACAAAAAAAATTTTGGTGCCCATGTGCACTGATTCTATATATAGAGAAATCACAAAAAAAAATTATATTAATAGCAAGAACATAATTATATATTGCTTGAATAATAACTAACATAATAGTTAACAAATTAGATAATTAATTTTCAATACTTTTATTTCATTATTTTTACCTGAAAGCCATTAAAATTAGATTCTCTTGTCGATTCAGAAACTTTCTTCCATGAGAATGTTTTAAAATCAACTATTTTCGTGAAATGCTTTTTAATTATAGTAGAACACTTGTGAGATGGAATAAAACTATAAAAATAAATAAATAATATTGAAAATAAGTAATTCATAAATATATATTAAAAACCACTAACATGAACATCATAATTTTTTATTCATGTAATATTTACATATTTCTTATACCTCCCATCCATAATCTCAATTACTAACTTAGCACTGAATGTAGAGGAAGACACAGTATTTGATGATGTCAATTGTGTTGTAAATGGAATAATTTCGGTGTAAAATGTGGTGTAGAAGATCATGATGGATCAAAAGTGTGTGTAGGATGAAGGACAATGGATGGTCGGCTTATATCTAATAAAGGTGATGATAAAGGTGCCAATTATGAAAATGGTGATTGTGATGTTGAAGTATGCATATGATGGGTATGAGATAGTGCTGAATTTGCAATAGCATGTAAAATACTAGATGAATTTCATCCATTTCTACATCCACATCCACATCCACCTCCACCACGGCCACGTCCTATAGGTGCCATCTATCTATACAAAAAATAAAAACATAGAACAAATAATAGAGATATGATGAACAACCATGCATTTTAGAATAATACACACCAATAGATTTCAACAAAATTTAGAAAGTCTATGATAGTATAATATTATAATACATATAATAAAAGTTTAATTATCGGCATCACTATCATCCTCCAATGGATCTTCTGATATTTCATCTGATTCTGATGCAAGTTCCAACTCATCTTCAGATAGAAATTAATCATCTTCAATTTCTATTAGGCCACCATTTGAGTCACATAAATTTTCTGAATCATCATCTACATGCATAGGCTCAATATTATTTATGTTATCTTCTTGGAATGTCAGTGAAATATCTAAGTTTGCACTTCTTTATTAAAATGTTGGTACTTCAAAATTTGATCGAGCTTTGATTTTGCAAATCTCCCACTAGTCACTCTTATCACATATATACTGGTGATTAATGATTTTGGTACTTTGAAATGATTTACCATGAACATCCAGATTAATACTGTGTGCATGAGGAGAATCTTCAGCCATTTATATAATTGTGGTAATAACTTCACTTTACACAATATCATACAGACACAAATATCTATTATATAATTTCAATGGAAAATATAATATACGATAACAATTAGGGTAGAAAATGAACCATAAAAATTAAACAAACAATCAAAACAAAATTGAATATCACAAGTCCATTTATCCAATGGTTACTTAGATTTAGTTCCATTTCAAAAAACTTCGATATATTGGATTATTTAAAAAAGTAGGTCTTCAAATGAAAGTTACTCATAGAATGAACACACATCTCACACAAAAAAAGAGTACCCTTATAGCAACCTCGATATGTGGTATTTGATGCAATATATCTCTCAATGATGGTGTGCCTCACTGTTTGTGCACACCTACTATAAAAAAGACAAAATTTAGGGTAGAAAACATTTTAGAGTTGACAAATCTAATTCTAATACCATGTTGAACTAAAAAAATATAAAAAAAAATAATACCTAATAATAATAATATACAACTCAGACTCATGCCTTTACATAATGAATAAATATGATTAATGAAAGTTACATATCGAGTATTCCCATAAAAAATAAAATAACTGAATAAAATAAATAAAAACTCACAATAATATAATATTATGAATAAAAATTATAAAGTGACATTATCATTTATTAAATAAAACTAAAATTCACATATAAATACAAAAAGAAACTATAAATACTCTTAATCTATATGAATCATCTCATCCTAGTATTTCAAGATAAAAAAAATATAAAAATACATTATAATTATCAATAGTTTTGAATTTAGTATATTTATTTACAACTTATTATTGTTCTATATAATTCATTTTTCTGTATTTTTATGATATGTTACTATTTTTTATATTATATTATATTAAAGTTTTTGAAATTATAATAATTTATATTTATTTTATTAAAATATGAAATTATAATTAATAATATATATTTTAATTACATATTAATATCAACACCTTAATGATTATATTTTAATTAAATAAAACTTGCACATAAAAAATGTTATATCCCAAATAATTTAAATTTAAACTAGACAATTAATTTTTTAAGTGTACTTAATTTTAAAAACATGCAGTATGCCCAAACCCGAGCAGACACAACATGGCTAATCCTAGGGACACGAGCTTGATCATATGGATGTCGAATATGCCCCCCACTAACTTTGAGTCTTATACTTTTATAAAATCATAATTTACCATTAACAATCAAAATATAGCACAATAACTACAAATTTTAACTAAAATAATACAATGAGTATATCATTTGAGATACTGGCTCAAATGGTACTAGGACTTAGAACTTAAAAGATTTAATGTCTTTGGTTCAAATTATAGGGGACACGACAAAAAAGGTTTAAAAATAAGTATTGACCAATGTAATAAATTTTGTATCTAAAAATGATAAAGAGAACAATATGGATATGCTCATGGTAGGGTTGGGTTATCGGTTAAGTTTTTATGTTGTCAGCATCACCGATTAAAGGTTCACCACCATCCACATAGCTCAACACCACTAGTCACATTTATGCTGCATAAATCAGGCGGCAATGTGGCATGTGCCATGTGACAATGTGCATAGTGGATACGTGTGTGGAAAGGTAGTGGAAATTTATATGCATGTAGTGTGTCATGCTTTGTGAGGCAGTGTGGGCAGTGAATGCATGTAGTGTGTTATGGTAGTCTACAAAATATAGTGCTAAAAAATTAATAAAAAATTAATAAAAATTAATAAAAAGTGATTTAATGTGCGGGTTATATTTTGGCTGATAGATATTTTGGCCGATAGATATTTTGGCCGCACCAATTTGTGTGGAAAAGTCCCTAGCTAATGTTTAAGAAGATATATACCATTGCAAATAACCTAACTACAACACCCGTCACAATTTATCAATAGAGTTTAATCTATTCCAAAATTTTGTTGTTAATCCATTAATTTTTATTTGTTGGATCTAGTGGTAATCAAAAGAGTTTAATCTTATCATTTGAAAAATATCATATGGTAATCTATTATTAAATAAATTGGGAAAATCCAAATTGAAATTTTGATGGTATTATGTTCGTAGTTATAAATGGATTCAATTCATTACTAAAATTTGATTAGTAAAATATTTTTTTTAGTAATAATAGTTAAACACATATTTATATATAGTCATCATACATGGTTATACATATAGTTATAAATATAGTTACATATACTTATACATAGTAACATATAGTTATATATATAGTTTTAAAAAGTTAATCTATAATTATATGTTGTTATTCATATATATATTTAAAAATAGTTAGAATTGTAAAACATATAGTTATATATAGTTTTAAATATATTAATTATGCATATAATTATATATAAAGTTTTTATAGTTGTACATATAATAAAATACAAATATGTATAGCTATATGTTATTATACATACAATATATATAGTTATGAATAGTTATATATAGTTAAACATATAGCTATATATAGATATATTCATAAAAGTAGTTATAAGTAGTTATACATAAATGTATACAAAGTTATAAACATATATATAGATTTACATATATGTATATATATATATATACATATATATATGTATACATAGTTACAAATATAGTTATATTTAATTATATAGAGTTTTATATAGTTATACAAATAGTTATAAATAGTTATACACATATAGTTAAACATAATATTGTAAGTTGGTGTAACATGTAATTATAAATATAGTTACATGTGGTTATATACATAGTTACACATGTAGTTATATTTATATTTATATTTATACATGTAGGTATATATATATATATTTTCATATAATTTTATATATTTATACATATAGTTATGTATAGGTATAGATATAGTTAAATACATTTTTATATACTAATATATAAAAATGTATATTAAATATAAGTTGTAAATTATATATTTAAATATAGTTATGTATAATGTTTTTATAGTTATACATATAGTAAAATACAATTATTTATAGTTATATGTTATTATACCTATAGTATATATATAGGTATAAATAGATATATATATATATATATATATATATATATATATATATATATATATATATATATATATATATTCATACAAGTAGTTATAAGTCGTTTACACATAATAATATGAATTGAGTAGAACACATTTTTGATTCATTACGTAGAATAACTAAATTGGCTGACATGATAAAGTCTCATCTAAGAAAAACTATAGATGTATAAATTTAACATATACTGATAGGTTGAGGTTATAATGTTTCTTAACCCTCATTTTCTCTTCATATTAAGACTAATATTTTGTATTAAGTGGAACACTCACATTAGGCTTATCATCATAGCAAAATATTTCATTAAAAGTAAATAATAAGGATATGCATGAAAGGACTCCTAATTTATAAAAAAAAAATGCATGGATGAGCTTTAAAGAAAAAATGCAAAAAGTTATTCAATATTTATATGTTCACATTTTCATTTCAAGGTATTATGTTATCTTATTTAATTGTAATATATCATTTGGTATATAAAGATAGTACAAAATATCATCAATACCTCCACTTGGCTTAAATTAATTATATAAATTATATTTTCAATTCAATTTTATCGTGAACACGATATTATGTTAAAATGTGCTAAAGAACATCATCATTTATAATCCTAATAAATGTCAATTTTAATCCTCACAATTATTTTATTTCATCTTCACCTTTAAAAATTAGAGCAATTAGAGATATATTATATACATGATTAAACAATATTAAGCATTTCACTTTTTATTTTGAATACACATGCATATTAGTCTCTATTTTGAACAAATTATAAGTGATCATATTCTTAACCAATATCATGACGAAAATCAGCAATTACAAAAAATAAACAAGGCTAAAGTGCAGCATCGGGATAGATAATGTACATAAACATACAGTTTAGTAGTAGATATAATAGATGAAGGGTTTTAGATTACTACAAAACTTGATAAATTTTAATTTTATGCAAACCATGCTAAATTCTACTTCACTAAATACTCTATGTCATGATTTTGTAAACCTTAATATCATAATATTGTTACCTATTGTATTCTACTCTATAGTGATTTCAATTTTATTTTAGAATAATCTGGAACACATAATACTAAAGAGAAATATTACAAATTCACATCATAAAAACATGCAATAAGATATTTAGGAAAACCTTAAAGAACATAATGAGACAAGACATTCCATTATTTGAAAACGTGAAAACCCACATTTTAGGTTTCATTTTGCTGATAAAGGGTAGAAAGCATCACCTCAAATCAAACACTCTTGCATTAAGATAAGCGATGAAGAGTAAGGGTAGATGGCATACCTAAAATCAATAAGAAACTCACTGCTATGAATGAACGAAATCACTTACTCCACTGTTAGGTTTCATTTTGAATATATTAGAGTTGAGAAAGAGAGAGAGAGAGAGAGAGAGAGAGAGAGAGAGGCCGATGGAAAAAGTTAGAGACTCAGCTTTTTATTAAGTTTATTAAGTTTTCTTAAGTTTATTAAGAAAACTTAAGGCTATTATGTTTATTAATAGTTAGAGTTGCCTCTAACTATTAAGTTTATTAAAACTATTAAGTTTATTAATAGTTAGACTATTAAGTATGCTTAAGAAAACTTAAGCATACTTAATAGTTAGAGTTGTCTCTAACTATTAAGTTTATTAAGTTTTATTAGGTTTTAAAATTCCATTAATGTTTTAATTTTAAATTATCAAAACATTTAATATACAATAAATATATATAAAACATAAAGACACATCTTTTTTTTACTTAATAAATTATTTTCAACAAGTTAAAGTGCATGTAACAATTCACACATTAAAAATAAATACCTTTCAATTTTTAATTATCAAATTAATTAAACAATAAATATATAAGTAATTTCAAAAAATAGATGTTTGGCCTTCCAAATAGAAAAACAATACAAATGGCTACAAAATTTGTAAACTTAATTTAGCAAGGTACATTTGAAAAGATTATTGGTCTTCAAGACACTTTCCTAAGAATTATAAATACTCTTTATGTTAAAAATATATAAATGTATATATTTTAAATTTATAAATTTTATGACGTCATATTAATTTTTATGAAGATAATATGAAATAATTTTAAAGGCATAAAATTTCATATTATTTGATATAATTAATAATTTATAAAATTTTAAAAATTACATAAAGTGAGATGATTATTAAGAAAAGTTATATTTATTATTTTAATAAAGACAGAATATTAAAAGTTAATAGTAAAAATTTTACTAAATTGTTTAATTCTTATACATATAAGTAGGGAAAAATATCAATGTATTTATCTTTAAATATAAATTTATTTTCTTTTAAATTTTATAAAAAATTTGATATTTTTTTTATTATTCAAAATTTTAATATTTTTTAGTATTTATTTTTTTAATAATTTCATATAATCATTAAACTATTTTTGATATTTAAAATAATATTAATATTTACTAGTTTTTTCATTAAATCATATATTTTTGTAAATATATTTTATTTTATCATACAATGAATTATTTTATCTTTTAATTAGTAAAAAATTTAATGTATGTTCATTTATTTTTTAAAATATCTTACAAAATTATTATAATTATAGAAGTTATTATTTAATGTTTTTTAATAAAAAATATTAAATTTTTAATTAAAATTTTATAGAAATTTTTTTTTTAATTTTTTTAAAAATTTTATAATCATAAAAATAGTTATTGTAGTCTTTATTAATATAATTTTTTTTGTATTTATATATTTTTTAAATTATTTATTTATAATAACCTATTTTTATAATTATTATAGAATAATATATCTTTAAAGGATCGCTGAAACATATAGACCATAACATAACTTTAATATACAAAATTAAATAAAATATTAAAATAAATAAAATATTGAAAAAAATTAAAATTCTAAAGATTAGCAACGAAAATTATTCCTAGCCCAAATAGCTAGGTAAAAATCCCTATCTAAATGCATATATTTTGTGAAAAATAAAATTTAAGGAATATTCGCTTGCAATTAAATATAAAATAGTAAAAATTATATATATATTTATTTTGCGATAGATTTTATCTCATTATAATCAACTAGGGACAATCTTTCGGTAAATTGGTCCCTAATTCCAACGTTAAATCCATTGATAAAATTCCTACTTTTCTTGTGTGATAATCTACGACAATATTTGTGACGGAAAGTTTTCAATGAAACATTTCCATTGCTAATCTGTCACTAACCAGTCACACAATTTTATTTCAATATTAAATAAAATATTTCTTGCTAAACCGTCGCTAATTAACTAGGGATATTTTCCTAGCCAAATTTTCTTAGCTAAACAGACATTTTTTTGTAGTGTATTTTTTTGCATCTTTTATTTTTCTTATTATTCTTTTTTTTCTTCTTCTTTTTCTTCTACTTATTATTCCTCCTCTTCTTTTTTTTCACTTCCTTTTTTTTCCTCCTCTACTTTCTCTTATTCATCTTTTTATTCTTCCTATTTTTCTCTTATTCTTCTTTTTCTTTTACCTCTTCTTCTACTTTTTCTTCCTATTAGTCTTCCTCTTTTTCTCTTGTTCTTCTTCCTCTTTTTCTCTTGTTCAAAATCATCTAATTTTTTTGTTCTTTTTCCTCTCCTTATACCACATTTTTCTACATATTTTTTCTGCTCCACATCTTGATTTTATTATTCCTATTCTTCCACCTTTTCTAACTCTTTTTATTCTTCCCATTCTTTTTACGTTTATGTTCATCTACTTCATCTTATTTTCCAATTATCTTCTTCCATTTTTCTTCTTCATCTTACTCTAATTTTCCTATTCTGTTATTTCATCTTCTTCTACTTCTTTCTTCCACTTTTTCTATAATCACTTCTTCTTATACTTCCTCCTCTTATTCATACTTTTTTTCTTTTTCTACTTCTTCTTCCTCTTATTCTTCCTCATCTTTTTATTCATTTGTTGTGCCTCTTTTTATTCCTTTTCTTATTTTTCTTCTTCTTCCAATTACTCTTCCTCTTTTTCTTCCTCTTCTTTCTCATCATCATCTTATTCTTCAAGATTTTCTTCAACTTATATTTCCTCTTTTTTTTCTTCGTTTTCTTATTTCTTTCTCTTCTTCTTCCTTTTCTTCTTCTTATTCTTCTTCCACTTCTATTTCTTCATCTAAATCTTTTTCTTCTTCATTTTATTTATCCTCTTTCAACCAATTTTTATGTACTCTTCTCTTCTCTTTTTTATTTATATTCTTATTCATCATCAAATTTCTCTTCTTGTTTCTCTTATTGTTTGTATTTTTCTACCTCTCCTTCTTCCTCTTTTTAGTTTTATTATTCTTACTCTTCTTCTTTTTTTTCTTCTACTTCTTAATCTTAGACTAATTATTTGTCTTCTTCATCCTCTTCTTGTTGCTCTTCTTCTTCAAATTATCTTTCTTTTCTTTTTCCACTTATTCAGCCTATTAATTTACTTCTTCTTCATCTTTTTATTCATCTTCATATTAATCTTTTTTTTTCATCTTCTTCCTCTAATTCTTTATTTTCATCTTCTTCCTCTAATTCTTTATTTTCATCTTCTTATACTGAATTCTCATATATTTCTTATCCTTCCTTTGTTTTCTTCTCTTATTGTTCTTTTTCTTGATCCTTTTCTTCTTATTCTTTTTTATCTTATTCTTCTTCTTCCACTTCTTCTTCCTCTACATTTTCCACTTTTTCTTCTCTTTTTTTAAATCTTTCTTTTCTTTTATTTCTTTATATTCATCTTATTCTTTTTCCTCTTCTTCTTATTCTTCTACTTCTTCTTTTTATTGTTGTTAATCTTCATTATCTTCTACTTTATCTTTATCAACATTATAATTCTCATCATTATCATCTTTTTTATTTTCATATTTGTTTTCATCTTCTTCTTTTACTTCATTTTACAATTCTTCTTCTACTTAAATTTCATCTTCTTCTTCTACATCTTCTTCCACCTCTTCATTTTATTCTTCTTACTCATGTATCTTTTTTAGATTCTTCTTCCTTTTCTTTTACTTTTTCCTCAACTTGTTTCTCTTCATTCCCGACTTTCTTCTTCATTTTCATATTCATTTTTTTCTTTCTCTTTTTCTTTCTCTTTTTCTTATAATTCTTCAACTTGTCCATCAACTTTTTCTCTCTCTCTTTTTCTTCTATATCTTTTTCCTCTTCTTCTTCATCATCATCTTCTTCATCTACTTCTTCCTCTTCTTTTTTCTCATCTTGATCTTTTTTTTCTTCTTCCTTTTCTTATTGTTATTCTTCTTCATGTTCTTCCTCCTCTCCTCCTATTCCTCCTATTCCTCCTCTTCCTCCTATTCCTCCTTTTTTCATACACTTTTTAATCCACTTCACATTCATCCAATTCTTTATTAGGTTCAACTAACACTTCTTATGCTTCTTCTTCTATTTTTTCTTCATTTTCTTGTTCTTTTACTTCTTTAGCTTTTCTTATTCTTTTTCTTCCTCTTCTTCAAAATTTTTTTAAATCTTTTTTTTTCTATTTTGTTTCCTATTCTTCTTCCAAATTTTTTATTATTCCCTATATCTTCTTATTCCCTCTTTCTTTTTCTCCTACTACTTCTTCTTTTCCATTTTTATTCTTCATCATCCTCATCTTATTCTTCTTTTTCATCTTCATATTTTTATTCTTACCTATTCTTCTTCTTTTTATTCTTCTTAATCTTCAGTTCATTTCTTAATCTCTTTCTTCTTCTTCTTCTTCTCCATCTACTCCTCATCCATCTCCTCCTCCTCCTTCTTTTTCTTCTTCAAATTCATTTTCTTCTTTTACTTCTTCTTCATATTCTTTTTATTCTTTATCTTCTTTGTTCCTCTATCTCTTTTTCCTCTTCATCTGCTTCTTTCTCTATATCTTCCTCTTCTCCTTATTAATCTTCATTTCTTTATTCCACTTATTCATTCTATTCTTCTTTCTCTTGTTCTTAATCTTTTCTATATCTCTCTTTTTCTTCATTTTTATTATTCTTCTTTTTTACTTTTCATTCTTCTTCTCCTTCTTCTTCCTCCTCTTCTTTTGCTTCGTCTTCCTCTTATTGTCCTTCTTTTTCTTTTTCATCATCTTCTTTTTCTTTTTACACTTTTTCTTACTATTATTCTCTTTTATTATTCCACTTTTTCTTCGTGTTTTTCTTTCTTTTTCTTCTTACTATTTTTATTATTATTCTTCTTCGTCTTCTTCTTCTCCTCCTCCTCCTCCTCCTCCTCCTCCTCCTCCTCCTCCTCCTTCTTCTTCTACTTCTTCTTGTTTTTCTTTTTTTTTCATAATCAAAATTTTGTTTTTTTTTCTCTTATTCTTATTCTAGTTCTTATTCCTCTTTTCTTCCTATTCTTCAGTCTATTATTTTTCCTATTTGTTTTTCACTTCTTCTTCCCATCCTCAGCTTTTTTTAATTGTATTCTTCATCTTTTTTTTCTTCTGATTCCACTTGCTCTTTTTCTACTTCTACTTCTTCTTTTGCTTCCACATGCTCTTTTTCTTTCTACACTTCTTCATCTTATTATTATTATTATTATTATTATTATTCTTCTTTTTTCTTCTTCTTCTTCTTCTTCTGCTTCTTCTTCATTTTCTTCTTATTCTTCATTTTCTTCTTATTCTTCATTTTCTTCTTATTCTTCATATTCTTCATTTTCTTCTTCTTCTTCTTCCTCTTAATCTTCAATATCGTCTACCTCTAAATCTTCCTTTCCTTTTTTCTCATCATCATTATATTGTTCTTGATCTTTTTCTCCCTTTTGTTCTTCATCTTATTTTTTCTCTATACAATAGACCTCCCTAAATTGATACTCTATAAATTAATAACCTTCATTATTTAATGAAAAATCAATCCACCGACTCCACAGAATGTGTATAATTTAATAATTCTACTATCTATTATTTAATGCAAAATAGAAAACACCCAATGTAAATATATCAATTTATAGAATCAATAATCCTTATAAATCTAAAAATACTATACATCATAGATAAAATATATTGCTTCGTAAAATCAATATTCCTTACAAAAATACCTATCTAAAGTAGTTCATTTTTTTTCAATAGTCAGTATCTCAAATTGTATGTTTCTAAGTACCTTATGAGCTATAACATGATTTAGATTTGAAAGATCAAGAAATGAAATACAAGAGTGAAAAACATTTAATTTTTCTTTTGTTGACAAGGGATGATTTTCATCCATAACTCCACCATCTTCCTCTTCTTCATGATCTTGAGACGACGAAAGTTTTATTAAATCTGCATCTGAATTTTTTTCATGAGCAACTTGTTGCTCTTCCTCGAGATTTATAAGCTCGTGAACAGACATTGGGCAACTAATTGGCAGTTGATTAATAGCATCTTTAAGTTCATTTTTTATATCTTGTTCTTACGAACCCACTTCATTTTTTTGAGTTTCTCTTTCAAAGAGACCTGTGTGCTTAAAGCAATTAGCTATTGTCTTGCTAGAAATGTCATTCCATGCTGCCTTAGAACATTTCATGGCTATCAATTGATCAACCTTATAGATGTCTACCTTTTGTTGTTCATCTCTATCAATTACATCTTGGAGTTGAAAATGCCTATATCGCCTCTTGAATGCTGCTATTATTCCAGCATCCATTGGTTGAATTTTAGAAGTTGTAGTAGCTAGAAAAAAGAAAAACTTGAACATTTGTAAGAGGAAAATCCATCACCACATGTGAAGGAGCAGTATCTAACAAAAGTAGGACGTTTCTATTAGCATCTTGCAATTGTTGATCCATCTTTTGTAGCCATTCCCTGAAAATGAGTCCAGTCATCCAAGCTTTTGCATTGCTGTGATAATAGAAACCCAATTGCTCTCCACTTTTTATATTAAAAGCACATGGCCTTTGTGCATGACCAATGATGAGAGGTTCCATTTTGTGAGACCCATCTGCATTTGCAGCAAAGACAAAAGTTAGACGTGTTTTATCCTTCTTAGAACCTTCAATTTGATTGCTTGAAATTGTTCGAGCATGGGCCATGCGATAAAAGAGGCCTATTTCATCCATGTTGTATATGTCTTGAAGTGAATAGCATTGAAGTTTTTCTATTATTTTTGGCATATTTTTGTCAATTGGATCTAAATCAGTAGAGCCACTTTCTCAATATGATTTTTGAGCTTTGATCCATAGCGAATATTGAACTTTGCAATACATCCATTTGAAAATATTGGTATCCTCTCTCCAAGTTCAAGTTGTCTAGCAAATTGACGAGCCTTTTCCTTGATTAAATTACCTGATAATACCACTCGACGTGCTTGACATTGTAAAATCCAATTTGCTAAAACATTATCAAGTTCAGGATGCTTCACAGCTCTTTTATGCTTAGATATAAATTCAGTTGAGTCCATGCTTTCATATTATTGATGGTTAGCAAGGATGTTGCTGATGGTTCCTTGTGTTGGGACTTTTGAAAGCTTGAATTCTTGCATTGCCCAATTTGCAAGAGCTGATTGTTTGATGGATGGATTTGCTGCTTTATGATGACAAATTTTAAGCTTTTGAACATTACTCAGAGAAGATGAAGGCTTCATTTTGGAAGAAAAAAGAAATAAAAAAAAAGACAAACTATACCTCAACTATTTTATGCATTAGCTTTTATAATTCAAGTGATGAACTTTTGATATTCCACATATGGAAATCTTTCTTGGAAATACGGTCACGACCTTTGGTATTTCAAAATTTAAGTTGATTAATTTAAGCATAACTTTTAACTTTGGAAATTGATGTTGAATTTATTGAGGCTTGCATGGATTAATCATGGAATATCTTTGATATATTTTCTGATTTTTTAGGTGAAGGTTCTATAAATTAATAACCTCCGTTAATTAATAATTTTTTGTGCTACGGATCGTATTAATTTAGAGAGGTTCCACTGTACTCTTCAACTTTTTTCCTCTTCATCTTCTTCCTTTTCTTCTCACTCTTCTTTATCCTCCTCTACTACCAATTCTTCTTTTGCTTCTTTTTCTTCTTTTTCTTCCTCTTCTTCTACCTTTCCAACTTTATGTTCTTCTAATTTTTTATCTTTTTATACATCATTTAATTCTTACTCTTCATCTTCCACTTTTTCTTCCTCTTCTTTTTTCTCTTCTTCTACACTTATCCTCCTACTTCTTTTAATTCCTCTTCTTCTTACTTTTTTTTCTTCATCTTCCTCATCTTTTTCTACATCATTTCTTCTTACCTTTTTTATTTTGATCTTCCTCTTCTTCTTCGTCTTCTTTCTTATTAAATTCTTCTTCTTGTTATTTTTCTTCTTAATCAATTTCTTCATCATCATCAACATAATAATCATTAATTTATTTTCTTCCTCTTTTTCTATTTCTTTTTCTAATTGTCCTCCTCCTCATCAATTTTCTCCTCCTCTTCCTCATTCTCTTTATTCTTATTCTTCTTCATATTCCTTTTCAACTTCATTTATTTCAACATTTTTTTATTCATTTTTCTACTTCTTCTTCCACTTTTTATCTCTTGTTCTTCTTCTTATTGTTTCATTTTTTTTCTTTTCTTTCTCCTATTCTTCTTCTTGTGTTTCCTTTTCTTCTTTGTCATTTTGTTCTTTTTCTTTCAATTCTTCTTAAAATAATACTTAAATTTATTTTTCTTCAGCTTTTTTTTTTATTATTTTACTTCATCTTCCTCTTAATCTTTCACATATTCTTCTTCCTTCTCTTCTTCATTCTTTTCTTCTTCCTCTTATTCTTCCCATTATTCTTCATCTTCTTTTATTTATTATTTATTTTTTTTCCTTCCTCTTCTTCTTCAATTTCTTCTTTTTCTTTTTCTTCTCCTTCATCTTTGTCTTGATTTTCCTCTTCTTCTTTTTTCTCTTATTACCTTCTTTTCTTCCTCTTCGTTATCTTCTTCTTTTTCATCCTTTATTTCTTCCTCTTAATACCTTCCTCTTATTTCTTCTTTTTCTCTTTATATCTTCTTCTTTTTCTCTTATTTCTTTTCTATTTATTTTTATTCTTGTTCTTTGTCTTAATTTTTTTTCTCTTCTTCTTATTGTTCCTCTTCTTCTTTCATTTCTTTTTCCTCCTCTTTTTCTTTTTCTTTTTATTCCACTTCTTCTAACTCTTCTCTTTCCTATTCTTTTAACTCTTTTTCATCCTTTTCTTCTTCCTCTTCATCTAACTCTACGTCTTCCTCTTCTTTCTTCCCCTTCTTATTCTACATTTTTCTTCTTCATCTTTTTACTCATATTTCTTTTCAATCTTTCTTTCTCTTCTACTTCTTCTTCATGTTCTTCTTCCTCATCATCTTCAAATACTTCTTCCTAATCTTTTTTATTTTATTCTTCATCTTTTTCTTCCACTTGTTTTCCATCTTCTTTCCTTATTTCTACTTACTTTTTATATTTCATTTTTTCTTCCTTTTCTACTTCCTCTTTTTCTTTCTCTTCTACATCTTATTCTTCATCTTCTTCTACCACTTTTTTCATCATCATCTTTTTCTTTTTCTTCTTATTCTTATTCTTCGGCTTCATAATCCTCATTAAGTTTCTTTCTTTTAATTTTGTTATTCTTCTACCTTTCCTTTTTCATTTTTTATTTTTCTTCTTCCTCATCTACTTATTCATATTCTTTGTCTTCTTCATCCTTTTATTCTTATTATTGTGTTCCTCCCCTTCTTCAACTTCTAGTTCGTCTTCTTCTATAACTTATTATTCCTATTATTATACCCCCTCTTCTTCTTCTTATTTTTATTCCACTTTTTATTCTTATTCTTATTGGTCTTATTCTTTCTCTTCTTCTTCCTCTTATTTTTTCTCTTCTTGTGTATCATCTTTTTGCTGTCCTTCATCCTCATAATCATCATATTCTTCTTCTTTCTTTTTTTTCTTGTTGCTCTTCTTTGTCTTCTTCTTCCCCTTCTTCATTCTCTTCATCTTCTACTTCTTCTACCCCTTCTACATCTTGTTCTACTACCACTTCTTCTTATGATTATTATTTTTCGATTTATTTATCTTCTTGTTCTTTTTTCCTTTCTTTTCTACTTATCTTTCTTCATTCTTACCCTTCCTCTTCTCCTTCCTCTTCTTTTTACTCTTATTCTTCCCTTATTCTCTTTTCTTTCATCATCTTCATCATCTTATTCCACTTTTTTCTTTTGATCTTCTTCTTCATCTTCACCTTCTTCTTCTTCTACTTATTTTTCTATTTTATCTTTTTTATATTATTCTTAATATTCATCTTCATCTTTTCTATCTTTATCATCATCATTATAGTTAAAATCTTTATCATCATCATCATCTTATTATTTTTCTTCTTGTTCTTCTTCATTGGAATTTTCTTTATCATTTTCTTCTCCTTCTTCTAATTCTATTTCTTCTTACACATCTTTTTCATCTTTCTATTACTCTTGTTTCTTTATTAGATTCTCCTTCTTTTGTTCTTATTCTACCTCTACTTGTTTTTATTCATCTCCCTCTACTTCTTCAAATTCATTCTAATTTCCTCCTGCCTCTCCTTTATTCTTTTCTTTTTCCTCTTTTTCTACAAATTCTTCCTCTTGTTCTTAATTTTTTTTCTCTCTATTTTTCTTCCTTTTCTTTTTTCTCTTCATTTTCATTTTCTTCTTTTACTTATATTTCATATTCTACTTCATTATCACCTTCTTCTTCAATGAATTCTTTATTTTTTTTCTTCTTCTAATTCTTTTTATTTCTATTTTTTCTTCTTGTTCTTGGTCTTCTTCTTTTTCTTCTTCTTCTTCTTCTTTTTCTTCCTCTTCTTGTTATCATTCTTCATTCTCCTTCCTCTTCTACATATAATTCTTCTTCTTCCACTTTTTTTTTCTTATTATTCTTTCTCTTCTTTTTCTTTTTCTTCTTCATATTCTTCTTTCTATTCCTTTTTATTTTCATCTCCATTTTCCTCCACATCTTCCTCTTCATCATCTTCTTCTTATTCTTCTTCTTCTACTTCCTCTTCTACATCTTCTTATTTTTCATGTTATTCTTTTTCTTTTTCTTCCTATTCTTCTTCTATTTTTAATTTTTTTTCTTCTTCCTCTTCTTCTCACTCTTATTCTTCCTCTTTGTCTTCCTCTTATTCTTCCTGCTCTTTTTCTTTGTATTGTTCTTTTTATTCCTCTTCATCTTGTTCGTCTACTACTTCTTTCTCTTATTATTATTATTATTCTTCATCTTCTTCATCTTCTTTTGTTTCTTATTCCTTTTCTTCTTCCTATTCATCTTATTCTTCTTCGCCTACTTCCTCCTCTTCATCTTTAACTTCTTTTTTTTCATCTTCATTTCCTTCTCTCTCCTTCACTATTCTCTTCTTCTATTTCTTTTTTTTTATTATTCTTTATCTTTTTCATCTTATTCTCTCTCTCTCTCTCTCTCTTCTTCTTCTTCTTCTATTTCTTCTTTCTCTACTTCTTACTCCTTTTGTTCCTCTTTTCTATCTGTTATTCTTCTGCTCATAATTTATTTTATTCATATCATTTCTATTTTTCTTCCTCACAGTTATCGACTTTCATGCTTATTTTCCATCCTCTTTTTCTTCCTCTTCTTCATTCTCTTCTTCCTTTTATTCTTCATCTTCTTCTTCTTTTCTTCTTCATAGTTATCCATTTCCACTTTTCCTTCCTTTCCATTTTACTTTTTTCATCTATTTCCTCTTCATCTTTTTCTTCTTCTTCTTCCTCATCTTCAAATTTTTTTTCATTTCTTCTTCCTTTTTTCTTCTAATTCTTCTTCATTTTATTTTTTTCTTCTACTTCCTCTTCTTCTTCTTCTTATTTATCTTCCGCCACTTCTTCCACTTCTTCTATTCTTCTTCCTCAACTCTTTCATCTTCTTTTTTCTATTCTTCTTTCTATTCTTTTTCCTCTCCTCTTTAAATTTATTTCTTATTTTTAATCTTTTTCATCTTCATCAATTTTTTATTCTTTTTATATTCATCCTTCTCCTCCTCATTCTTCATCATCTTTTTCTTCTTCCGTTTTCTTTCTCCTCTTCTTCTACTTTATCTTCGTATTCTTCTTTCTCTTCTTCCTCATCTTATTATTCCTTCTTTTCTTCATCATATTTTATTCCTCTTCTTCTTTCATTTATTATTATTTTATTTCTTCTTATTCTTCCAATTCATCTTTTTGTTCTTCTTTTTCAACCTTTTATTCTTCCTCTTCTTCTACACCTTCTTCTTCTAGTTCTTCTTCATGTTCTTCTTTTTGCTCTACTTCCTCTTCTTCTTCATATTCTTTTTTTTAGTTCTTCTTCCTATTACTTTTCTTCTTCATGTTCTTCTATTTGTTTTTTTTCCTCTTCCTCTTTTTCTTCAACTTTATCTTCCTCTTCATCCTCTTCTTCTTCATCTATTCTTATTATTTTTCTTTTTTCTTCTTCATCATCTTTTTCTTCTCTTTCTTCTATGTTTTCCAATTCTTCTTCTTTTTCTAAATCCTCATCTTCTTCCTCTTCTTCATCCTTTTCGTCTTCTACTTTTGCTTCTTCTTTCCTTTCTTTCTTCCTCATTTCTTCCTTTTCATCTTTTTCTTCCTCTACTTTTTCCTCTTCATCTTTCACTTTTTGTTCCTCTTCATCTATAACTTTTTATTCATCTTCATCTTCATCTTCCACTTTTTATTCATCTTCATCTTCCACTTTTTATTCCTCCTCATCTTCCACTTTTTATTCCTCCTCATTTTCATTTCTTTCTTCCTCTTCTTCACTTCCTTCTTTTCTCTTTTTCTTAAACTTCTTCTTTCTCTTTTTATTCATCTTTTTCTCTTACTTCTTCTTACTTTTCTTATATATCTTCTTCTGCCTCTTATTCTTCCTCTTCTTTCTCTTCTTTTTTTTTTCTTATTCTTCCTCTTCTTCTTCATTTTTTTTCTTGCTCCTATTTTTTCTTACTCTCTTCTTCCAACTATTTTTTTATTACACTTCTTCTCCTCCTCATCCTCCTCCTTCTTCCTCTTCTTATTCTCTTCCTTCTTCTCCATTTTATTCCTTCATGTTTTACATCCCATTCTTTTTCCCTCCCTTTCTCCCCTTCTTACTATCCTTCTTATTCTCTTTCTTATTAACTTCTTCTTCCACAGTTTCTTTAGAAGGGTAGTGAGCAAAAATAAATATGTAAATTTATTTTATTATTTTGGTAGCTACCACAAAAATCAGATGATAACTATGATTGTGGTAGCTACCACAAAAATTATATTATAAAATATGATGATAATAATGTGGGAAGGAGCCACAAAAATTAGATGCTAAAATTTATAAACTATGATAAAATATATATAATTAATACAAAAATAAATATGATTATGGTAGCTACCCACTAAGTATGGACACTGATACTATATTTGAAAATAATGGTTTTTTTTTCAATTGTCTAAGGATAAATGATGAGGTGACTTTTTGAATAGATACATAGATCAATACTTCCCTCCCTCCCACAACCGATGAACATCAATTTTGATGGTGAACAATAATTCCTACAATGGACCACCGTTCAACTATAGCACACCAACTTGTGTCAACAAGGACAACTCATCAATTATAACTCTCTTTTGAAATCAAAGGGATTTAATTGATCAATACTCTGAATATAGCATCAAACATTAATTTTTTTTAAAGTTTGTTTTATTATTAATATAACCCCCTCTTTTGGCGGAGGAATACCTTTTTTATAAGCTAAATACTACCCCTTCCCCTCTTACACCCATTATAACAAAAAAAATACATTAAATACATTAAAGCTCTTCTATGTCGTTTTGAATATTAATTTGTGCTTGAGGTCTTTTATGTTAAAAGCTTGGCTCTGTACTGCTTGTACATTCTATTTTTGTGTGCTTTAATGCTTTCCCACATTGTTGACTCAATAAAATCTTCTTGTTTGTCCATGCTCTGCTTCTATCCTTCCAATTGCGTGCTAGACAATCAACCTTTTTCTCATACCTGTGCAATTTCATGTTTCCTTGACCCTCTTTGTGTGTGCTTTAGATTGTCTGCCCTTCAAACTAAAACAGACACTGTGACAGCAGGTCCTTCATGTGCATCTACCTTTACTCCCATTCAACTGCTTCTTCAGTTTTCTTTATACCTAAACTCGAGTTTTCAAGATAATCTAGCCTGTGACAGCAAAACCTTCATGGGCGTCTACCAACTCCCAATCAACTGCTACTTTCGGTTTCATCTGTACCTAAAGCAGAAAATCAAAAACAAGAAATTCTACCATAAATGGTAGCTATGATACTGTCTTTTTCCAGTCAACTTTCACAATCCCTACACACACCAGAAACAACCATTATATTTAAACTTAAAAATAGAAACTACAAATGGCAGCAGCCTCATCATGCCTCCCCTACCCTGACTTCAAACCTAGAGTTTTCAATGTCTACATTTTTACTTTTCCTATAACAAGTCATGCACAATAAGGTAAAATACCAAAGCAAGTACATCTATCCTTTTTTTTATAGGTTTAATGTATTACCACACAACTAATTATAAAGACGCATAACCACACTTAAACATATACATTCATCATGACAGTTTATCGAAATAATTGAGCAATTATAGCTCTACCATCCGCTTTCTTTCCACTTAAGGTGCATATTGTAAACTTTTTTATACTACCTTTTAAATACCCACCGGACCGAGGTGAACATCCTTCTCTATAGAATCAACCGGATTCTCACTTTCTTAAAATTATATTATCCCTTTACTAATTCCACCTGAAAATAAGCAAGCATATAACAAAATAACATTTTAACTACATACATACCTCTGTTGTTTTTAGTTTTCCCTCACTGGGAGGCTTTTTATATGACATTTATTCTTGTGAAGCTACTGAATAATCAACGGGCAATGAAGTATTCTCTGAGGACAACTTTAAATAAGATTTTTGTATTCTAACATATGGAAATTCAATCCTATCTAAATCTATTAAACCTATAAACTTTCCAGGGATTCCATCTCCCTCAAATTCTTATGATCCTATTTTTATTCCATCCTCTGCTAATTTATCTGCCAACGCATTAGCCTCTATATAAATGTGTTCTATCTCTCCTTTTAATTCTCCTAAAATGTTTCCGATGTCATCAATTTCTTCTTCAAACTGCCATAATTGTAACTTATTTTGTACTAGCTGAACTAGTATTTTCGAGTCAACTTGAACATGGATTTTATGGTAGTTATTATCTTTGCAAATTTGTAAGCCCTTATGCAGTGCTATAATCTCTGAATGTAATGCCGAGGAGGCAGTGCTCCTTGATGTGAAAGCTTTTAGCACTTTTCCCTCCTCATTTCTTATAGACCCTCCTCCCCCTGTCATGCCCATGTCTCTTTTGAAGCTCCCGTCTGTATTGAGCACTAGGCTTCCATGCAAGAGTTTTTTTCAGTTTACTTTTTTGACTACTAGGATCTTCCTTATTACTGTAGTTAGGTTCCATGCTCTCTTTCTATCCTCATCCATACTCATGCTTCTCGCTTTTATTGGATTGCAAGCAGTAATAAAAGCAATTTCTCTTTTAATTTCATTCAATATATCTTTAACCTTCATTACCACATTTTCAAATCTACTTTTGTTCCTAGCTTTCCATATGCACCAAAGTGTTATAGGCAGAATGTAATTCCTTAACCATTTTAAAATTTTATTCTTTGATTCCTTTTTCGACCAAGATTCCAATCTCTTTTTTAGAGACGTTTTATCATTTTTAATTTTCGCTTCAGATTCTAATATTTGCCATAACTTAGCTGCTATTTTTCTTGAAGAGAAAAGATGATCAGTGCTCTCTCTCTCTTGAAGTCAGTATTCGCATCTAGATGCTAACTTTATTCCTTTTTTCTGAATATTTCCGTCTACTGGAATAATATTTAAAACTATTTTCCACATAAACACATTCAGTTTCTGTGGCAGATCTTTTATCCAAATTTCTTTAAATTGTGCAGGCTTTTTATTCCTGATTAGTTCTTTGGCACTTTTTAAGGTGAATTTCCCGTGCGGATTCAGTGTCCATTTCCACCCACTGTTGGTTGAAATTATGTGTTTTTCTACTATATTATGTTGTTTCCGCATCAATATCCAATTCTTAGAAGCTTTTTTTGAATCTTTCAGTGTTCTATTTCCTATCTTATATTTAGCTTTTACATATGATGCCCAAATACTTCCATTTTGTTTTAACATCCACTAGTTTTTGCATGCCCAGGCTTTAGCTATGTCATTTAGGTTTGTAAAGCCTAAACCTACCTCCTCTTTAGGGTAACATAAATCCTTCCATTTTTTCCAGTGAAGCTTATTTTTCCCTTCTTTTTTACCCCACAGAAAATTTGTCATTTCCTTTTCCAGCTTATTTATAATGATCTTTGGAGGTTGTGTTGTCATTAAAACATATGCTAATGAACCTTGTAGCACATGAGTTATCAACGTAATTCTTCCTGCCATACTTAATAGATTCTCCTTCCACCCAGCAATTTTTTTCCTAAACTTATTCAGTAAGAAAGACAAGAAGTCTTCCTTCATTCTCCCTTCATAGATTGGGCATCCCAAGTATATTAAAGCTCCTTTGCATTGTGTGAAGCCTATGACTTTTTTAATCCTTTGCGCTAGATTTTCTGGTGTTCTTGCTGCTACCATGAATTGACATTTATTCTTATTGAGAATTTGGCATGTTTCTTCTTATAAAGCTTGCAACAATGCCATTATCTTATTCATTGATCTACTGCTGGCATTTGTAAATATAATTACATCATCTGTGTAAGCCAAGCAGCATACCAATGGAGTATTTCTAGGTTGCTAATAAGGTAATATACTACCATTTCTAACTTGCTCTTTCAGGTTTGTAATAAACATTTCTAAGTATATATTAAACAAAGCAGGTGATAATGGGTCTCCTTGCCTTAGGCCTCTGGATGGCTTGAATTCTTCGCCTGTATGACCATTTATGAGCATTTTAACCCAAGGGCTAGATATACATCTGTATATCAAATCTATCCAGAATACTGAAAATCCCATTTTTCTCATTAGATAACATAGAGTGTTCCATTCAACTCTATCAAATGCCTTGGACAAGTCCAGTTTCATTATTACATTGTGCCCTCTAATCTTAGAACCTATTTCTTTTATCATTTCTGATGCCAGATTTATATTTTCCAACATTTGTCTATCTTTAATAAAACCTGCTTGTTCCGGCGAGATAATTTTAGGGAGAATCTTGCTTAATCTATTCTGTAATATTTTAGCTAAAATCTTATAGATAGAGTTACAAAGGCTAATTGGCATGAAGTCCTCTCCTTTTGCGGGTTATCTTTTTTTGGTATCAATACTATATATGATCTTGCCCAGGATTTTGGGATTTCCACACCCACAAATAGCCAGGTTATAGCTGCAATAACTTCCTTATGTATTATATTCCAGCTTTTCTGAAAGAATTCATTATTCCTGCCATCTGAGCCAGCCGAACTATCTTTGTTGGCATTGAATATTGCATCCTTCACTTCCTCTATCGTGGGTAATTCTGATAACATATCATTATCTTCCTCTGTGATTCTTCTATTAATCCCCCCCATTAATGTCTGCTTTCTATCTATACTTGGAATGCATAGATGGCTTTTAAAGAAACTTTCTAATTCATTTATTATGTCTTCATCTTTTTCTAACCAATCACCATTAGCTTTTTTAATACCCTTTATGCCGAGTTTCTGATTTTTAATTTTTGCCATTATATTAAAAAATTGTGTATTCTTATCTCCATCATTTAACCATTTTATTTTCGCTTTTTGCTTCCAATATACTTCCTCCATATACATTTTAAGTTTTAGTTCAGCCTTTGCTTTGTTAAGTTTAGTACTAGTTATAACGTCTTGACTATTTTCATAATCCCTTTCTAGATCTAAGATGTTCTGTTCAGCTTCTAGAATTTTTTTAAATATATTACCAAAGATCTCTTTATTCCACTTGCTAAGAGCCTGACGCTATTTTCGGAGTTTATGTCCCAATATCTGTGTGGCATTGCCTGAGAATGGATTTCCCCATGTATTCCCTACTACTGCCTCAAAATCCTTATGCTTACCCCACATATTTTGAAAAATGAAACCTAATTGTGTACTCCTTTTTTGAAGTGTCACCAATAACGGACTGTGATCTGAATAGGTTCTGCTTAAATGCTGGACTTTAGTTTCGCCTATTTTTTCCAGCCAGTGCGTATTAACTAATACCCGATCCAGCCTAGACCAGATTACTCCCCTTTTCTTCTAGTCATTACACCATGTGTAATTTGATCATAGATATTCTATCTCCATTAATCTTGCCGCTTCAATAGCCTCATTGAATTGAGCTATTGCCACCGGGTCAGGGGACATGCCTCCCCTTTTCTCAGAGGTATTTCTAATTACATTAAAGTCCCCTCCTATAATCCACAAGGTGTTCTTACCTACTATTTTATCCATCTCCTTCCAAAGTATTCTCCTTTCTTCCTTCAAATTACTAGCGTAGACTAATGAAAAGATTATATCTGATTGTTTACCAATTTTAAAGCTAACTATTTGGTCATTTTCTGCTATGATTTCAAGGTCCATACTGTTTTCCCACGTGACCCATAACTTACTATTATTAGTCAAAAATGCCTTTTGGAGACCCTTTATCTACCATTGGTTAGGCTAAAACAATAATTTAAATTTTATGAATTTTTATTAGGTTTCTAATTCTATTTAGCGTAGGAGTGTTCGCTACTCCCCTTATATTCCAAAATAAATAAGTCATCTAAGTATATTTGATTGAGCTCTAGTAATACATTTAAATTCATATTTCATATTTAAGTATTTTTTTCTATTTCTCGACGATTTGCTTGAGCTCGGAGGGGCTTGTTCTGGCTTCTTAGGGATATATAATTTTCCTAAACTTATTTCAAATTTCCTTATTTCCTCTAGTGCTTTCTCCTTGATATTCGGTGCTTACCTACAATGCTGTTTTTCAGCCCCAAATCATCAAGCAGTATTTGGAGGTCCAGCTTATGATCTTCATTGATATTGTTGGCTAATGGCCAGCTTTTTGTTTCGAACTCTTTTTCAGAAAATAGATCATCCTCATCCCAGTTATGCTGTTCTATGATTTTTAGTGATGATCCCTTACTCCCTCTAAGAGCTACTTCTTTCCTCCCTCCTGAGCATCCTCCTACTTTTGGTATTTTCTCAAGGCACTTCATTATTTCCTCCCTCTTATCTGTTCATGATTCTCCTTCCTCAATACTCCCTTCTCCCATTCTTACCTCCTTTGCAATCTCTCCTTCCTCCCTAACTTCCACTGGTTTTCCCCCTCTCTTTTCTATCTCATTCCCTCCCCCCTCTATCTCCTCTCCTTCCTTTATCCCTCCTTCTGCCTCACCCTTAGCCTGTCTTTTTACTACCCATTCTCTTTTCTCCATCTTACTTATCCTGGACAACATACAGTCCTCCATTGCGTGGCCCATTTTGCAGCAATTCTGACAGTATTTAGGGAAGGATTCAGGAATTACCTTCTGCCAAAAGCCATGCACCAGGTCCCTGCCTACCCATATTCTATCCGGAGGAGAGACTTTGCAGTTGACCTCGATAAGGATTCTGGCCACACTAGGCCTCGTCATGTAAGCTGTGGCTTCATCAATCAGCCACGGCTTGCCCAAGCATTGAGCTATGGAGTGAAGAAAATGCTTACTGAAAAAATGTATTGGAAGCTTAGGTAAAGAGAACCATACCAGGGCTTGCGTAGGTTCCTCACCTGTAGAGAAGTTAGGCGACCAGTTCAGCATATGCATAGGGTACCCAGCAACACTCCATTGACCTTGCATCCATAATCTCAGAAAATCATCTTCCTCCTTAAGCTGGAAGAGAACATGTTTCCCATTGTATATTGCAATTTTCACCGTTTGTCGCAATTTCAAAGCAGCAATGAACGCATAGATATCTTCATAGCTTGGCTTGCCATGGGAGAACTTTCCGATTAGAGTAAGCTTGAAAGGCTCGGCAAGCTTCGAAAGTTCATCTTCTGTTAGAAAAATTGCAGGCGACGCTTCTTTTGTGTCAAAAGTCGGATACAGAAGCGCGGTCTTCTTTTTTGTGGAGTTAAATTATTTTTTGTTAAATAATAAATCAGAACTATCCATTTTGGCTTAAAATGAGCTCAATTCGCACAACAATGGCAGTTACGCACAACAAATTCACACAAAATGGCAGTTTCGCACAACAATCGCATAACAATGTCAACCTTCAACCTTTAACCTTCGACCTTCAACAATGGCAATTTCGCACAACAATTCGCATAAACTGGCAGTTACACATAATAAAACTATGCAAATATTATATCGAACAACAATTCGCACAACAATAATGAATCGCGAGAGATAATTCCACAGTGTCTTGTATTGAGATTACTTTGCCTATCATGGGAGAAGATGAATAAGGGAGGCATCAAACATTAAATTACTCTAACAAAAATTACCAAAGAACTTATTCAAAAACCTCAAATAATCTCTCCTTTAGACCTTCCATAGTATAGTTTGAATGCTACCAACTATGATAGTGAACATAAATTCTAACAAGTTATTGTTCACCATAATAGTGACATTTTATTTTAGGATAGTAATTTTGATGAGTTTCTATTTTCCAATATCATGTAGATAAAAAGGAAAAGAGATAGAACAATTCAAAATAGCAACTACAACTCTAGTCCACCTATACTTATAAATAAGCACATTAAACTATGGACAACAAAAATAATAAAAAATAAATAAATATAACATAAATACTCAAATATTTTGAATAATTATCAAAATTTTATTTATGTGCTATTGGCTTAGTCAACTTTTATTAATCAATATATTTGATTTTTTTAAGAATTAAAAAATCATCTCTTGAATGCAAGATACACTCGTTAGAAAAACAAACATGTCTTATTTGTCATGCTAGAGGGACTCATCTAAATCATACATTTAATAACATAGCACAACTACTCATCATGACTTTGTAGCTACTATATGCATGCACTCCTAGCTACAATGTGCTGCTCTACTAGAATCTGCCAAAGTAGTTGCACCTAGGAAACAATTATCTAAAATACCTAGATTAGACAAGGTATGAATTACTAGTACTAAGTGAATCAAATCAACCAAGATTCCTTAAATAATTGTAAAAAACCAATGAAAAATAGTAAACCAGGTAAATGACATCAATTTCATTGAGATGAAAAATTACTTAAGTTTAGTGGTGAATGAGTTAAGTGAAAACACATATAAAAGTTAAAAAACAATACCTCACAAACATTAGAAACAACATATAAGATTGCACCAACAATAAAAATAAAATCACCTTTCAAGGAATAGCCACCTCCTACATATAAGAAAAAAAATAAGATCATTATTATTAGATTAGTAACATATAGGGAACTATAACTTTTTCATGAAAATGGATATGGAAAGACATATAACAATGATATAAACCATAAATATTAACTATTGTAGTTTATCAATTTTTAGTTTTTTATAATTTAATTATTGATGAAAGCAATTAACATATGAGATGCCTTAATTCATTAACCTATTATATAATGGCACCACGTTCATTGTTGTTAGATGAGAAAGATGGATGTTGTGCACCACAATTATAATTATTGCATGCCCATTGTATGTGGTGAACATAAACACCCACAACATCAATGTTTTTTGGGTGTATAAAATGAAAAAACACATTCGATTGTGTGTAAAAAAACATATAAGACAGTATTTCTTATGATAATCTCAGCCAAAAGTATGCAATATTGCAGTATAAAAATTTGAGAGAATTTCATAGTAGCTAGGGCTTAGTGTGCATACTTAATTTTTTCATTTTTCTTGGTATAGTAGTACATACCATGAGGTGTCGTAATTTTTTGAATCTTGTTGTGTAATTTATTATGAAAAAAATAATACTAATTAGTACTATATATAATTTTCAGATGAATCATGATTACTCATGGTGAACAACAAGATTCATCGCATAATTATATAGTAAGGTATGATAGACCATCTGACAAATGAACTATTCAATGAAAAGATGAAAGAAAAATATTTACATTGACCTGTTTTTATTTTAATGCGACGATCAATTGAGATAGAATTATTCGAATTCTTGAATTGAGACTTAAGAATATTGGAGAGGTTGAATAAATTATTTATGAATTATTTTATATCATTCACTTGGTTGGTTATGCAGCTCTTGGAAATTTTTCCAACCAAGATTGATGTTAAAAAAGAGTGAGTAATGATTTTCTAAAGAAAAAGTTATTACTTATTTTATACAATTCACTCTATTTAATATGCAACTCATGCAACTTTTTCCAAATAAAGTTAAAATTACAAAATGAATGTGACAGCTAGAGAAACTTTTGGGCATGATATTCATATATGAATTGTCCAATGAATTTTTAGTAATCTAGAATCATATCTTAAAATGATAAGTAGTTTCTCATCAAATTAGATCCACATCATTAAACAATTCAACTTATGCAAGGTAAACTATGAGATACTGGAGGCACAACTCCCTATATACTTACAAGTAGTTGAGGGGGTACTAATTGAAACAAAGGATTAAGCAATAAAGCCTCAGTTAAGTGTACCTACTACAGAACAATAGGTTACATCAGCAATAGTCATTGATAATTATTTTTAAAGATAAGAACAAGGAACTACTATTAGTTGAGGAAGACCAGTCAAGTATCAGATCCATCATGGAATTCTAACAAAATCCTCACACCATTACACATGCTGAAGGAGAATATTTGAGATCACTTCCTAGTAGGGCAGGAGTAGATCCTTCCAAGTCATCATGTACTAAAACTTAGATGATTTATTCTTTTACTTCACATTATTAGATTATTGAATGATTAGTCAATACTTATATTTATAGGAAATTATTATCTTTTTTTTCATTCTTAATATGTTCATTGAGTATTGGATGGTCAATGACAATCTCTCAAAAGACATTATAAATACCAATATTCATATTAGACTTTTATTACTTACTTGTATTTTAATTATTCATAATTTTTTATTTTTTTTCCATGAGTTATCTTTCTATGCAACTTAATTCTTCCTTTATTTTTTTTTATTGATTTTTGTTTACAAGATCAAGGAACTCTTGAAAAACTTTTTTTGAAAATGAGCATAATGAATTATATTTTCTCTTCTTTAATTGAATATTCTACTAGATGTTTGAGTGTATCAAAGCATTATTTTAGATTCTTGATATTGTCACTGATCATTGACCAAATTGAGAATATTTTTTCTTTGTCGTATCAAAACATTTCTATCAGAGAATGTGAGTGTCAATTAAGAAAAATATATCATAGCTTATTTTTCATAATTTAGTCTAGTCTAGTGTGAGTAAGAGCATATTCAATCTGATATAATCACACATATAAAAACCAACTAAATATGAGACAAAAAAGTTTTAAGTATTTTTTTTATTGATTATTTTTCATAATTTACATGAATATTTATTTTTAATTTTAAATGATAAATCTTTTAATTTTTTAGTCATTTCATAAATTAAAATAAAATTTCATAATTATCCATTATAGTATATGGCTAACAACTATAATACTAAATATATTGACCACATAATCAAATGACATACTTATTTTAGCACTCTTATAGAATGAGATTGCAAGAAAAAAGAATAAATATATGGTTGAAACATATCATACGCTACAATTTGATAGGAGCATTAAGAAATTAATTTGGAGATAAATAGTGCTAACTACAAGCTAATTCATCTACTAGATATTTTATTTTATCATTTTTCATTGTGTATGTTCAAATCATTCATCTAAAAAAAATTATTTAATTTGTCACCCATAGTCTTAAGAAGTATTTGTTTGGTTTACCATTTCTTTTCAAGATTAGATAAAATAGCACTTAATATTTTTAAAAGTGTCTTTTTGGTTACTAATGTAATAAAAATGAATACAAATATTTTCGCAAAAATCTAGTAGAATTTTAGTGAATATTAATGATATTTTTTTAGCAAAACTAATTTTTAGCAACTATAAAGAGAGTAATAGCCCATAGGATACATATGGATACAATATATTTCCTTACTCAATTATAGTCCTACTTAGTTATCCAATTAGATGAAAGTCACATGTTGGTTACATTTGTACTTGTTGGTTCACAACATGATAGTGCTCCTATAAAATTATCATATGTACCAACATGTACAATATCATGTTGACTCTACAAAGAATGAAATTTTCCTAGTGAGAAAATCTCATTTGAGTCTTGAAGACATAATAGTTCATGAGTCCACTTCAATTTTGGCTCATGATGAACTAGGGACTTGGAGACTTGATCATCTAAGACTTAAATATATATTGGGAGAAAAAGACATGTACAATCTTCTAAGACCAAAAATGCATCTACCAATTAGCTAGATGATTTTATTATCAACCTCTCATTTTAATCTTTCAATCACTCTTCGTAAAAAACATAAAAGATATATATGATACCCAATCTCACAAATTTCATCAAACTCATGTCTTCTTTTTTTATGTGTGTCTTTTACTTCTTTTCATAACATTACTAATATACTCAAGTCTTCTTTATAGGTATTATCTCACTCTAAATTCTATAGATTTATGTTTCAAAAATAAATATTTTCACTCTAATATGATTTAGGAATTAGAAGAATGACCATCACTATGAAGATAAGACCATGTTGAAAGATAAATTACCTTAAGGTGAGATATATAGCAAATTCATTCACTTAGATGTTTAATGTGAATTACAAGGGTATATCCTTTCTAGTTGTCAAGATTGTTTTAGTAAGAATCTTTATTTTATGGGTGGCATCTCACTGATAGAGAATACACCAACTAGACATGAAAATTATTTTTTCAATGTATATGGAATAGTCACCAAAATTTCGATCAGCACAGTTAAATATAATATGCAGATTGCAAAAGATATTGTGAGGCAAGAACAATTTATTAGAACCTAATTTATGATATTTTCATAGTCACTTCACTTCATCGATATAGATTTGTTTTGTTTTTCCAATAGAATTCTGATTACATAATATTTTTAAATATTATATCTGTGAATAAAATTATATTTGTGAGATGTGAGGAGTTTATAATAACTCAACTGAAAAAAATTTAGTTAATCAATTATTTGTTTCTGTTCAACAAATTTACTTTGAAATAATTCTATATATACTGAGATATATGATGAAGTCTCCAAGACATTAGATCTGTTTTAGCAATCATGATTACTTACAATTAGTGGGATATTCAAATTCGAGATGATATCAACTTACTTAAAAAATATAATCAATTATGTATTTTTTGTATTTTTCTTTGGGGCAATCATATTATAAAAAAATAAGAGATGAAGAATTATATCATGATCCAGTGTTATATGAGATCATGTATTCATTTTTTTCTCCTATTATTCCTTATTATCGTAGTCAAAAAATATGACATATAACCTTCAATCCAATATTTTACGAGCAAAAAAATACAAAGATAAATTATTTCATTCTCATAAAAAAAATTTAAAAATTAAATCATCAATACAATTTATATTCATATAGCAGATTGGCCGATAGATATTTTTATAAATAGCTTGAAATAATCTTAGTTTATTTTTCTTTCCTTCAAACTTAGTGTTCTTGATCATTAAGCATTTGCTTGAAAGAGATATTGTAGTTTATCAAATTTAATTTTATTTTTATATTATTTTATGATTGGTGAAAACATTCAACATGTTGATCATCTCAATTCATTAGTTAATTATACAAGGGCACCTAGCACCACATTTATATTATTTTTCATGAGTGTGATTTGATATTTTTATTTTTTGTCTTGTTTTATCATTATTAAAGAAAAAATATTATTCTATGTGCTTACAAAATACACAACAATAATAGATGAAAGTGTCAATTTTCATTGTTTGCTACATGTTAGTGAAGCTTTACATCATAGGACATGACTATAAATACAAAATATAAAGTGGAAAAGAGAGGGTAGGTAAAAATAAAATGATGGTGATGTAAAACACACCTGATTAATCAGAAGAATGAACATCTGAAAAAATAACCATAATAAGACCAACAATGTAAACAACTACTCCATATATCTTCTTAAACATATACTTTCCTTGAGCACGATTAGAGGAAGCAATGGGATAGGCAACCCTAACACAATGCATGGAATCGCCCACAAAAAGTTAACCTGGGCATATCCCGACATAGTGGTACAACTTGAGCTGATCTAGGCTATGGGGTTTGGCCCACATGCTTAAAGGACATTTGGAATGGTACCACCAGATTCACCAGCCAATGTGGCAAAACATACTTATGTCATGCTTGGGTTAGGCATTTGGGTCAGGTAGATATCTGATCCAACTAGTAGCATGAAACACATTCACCTAATTTTTTAAATAATTGTCTAGATATGGTGTTTATGGTTCATGCACCACATTTCTCTTGAATAAATGTGAGGGGGTTTAGGTCAATCCGAGATCATTTAAAATTTTTAAATTTTAATTACTTATTTTCCATTGAAATCGTAATGACAAATACAACTATTGCAACATCAACATCACCATGATAAAAATTAATGTGATGTGTCACCTCACCCATAGCTAGACAGATCCAAAAGATTAGTTGAATTCTATTCAGATTTTAAGACCAAAAAATTAATTTTAAAAAATGATTAAAATTTAATAAATAGATATAATACTTATATTTTTCAAACTAAAACTACAATATTCTTTCTTCTCTCACTCTAGCATTTTCTCAAATTATTAAAGTTTTAATTTTAGAATTTTTTTCCTACATAATTAAGTTTTGCAATTGAGAGTGACATTCAGTTCAGTGAACAAAATAATTAGAATGAGATTGTAGATTATGTTAAATTTTATAATGTTTACATACACAACTCCTCATTATTTTTTTAGTTTTATATACTAAAACTAAAGTTATAGAATATATGAAATATAATAATAAAAAGATATTTTCTTTCTATTCATAACTTGTTCTACTTTAATTAAACTAATTGAATTAAAAAAATAAAAAATAGTAAACAAAATTCAAATGAAATTAATATTTTTGATGAGTTTAATTTAGATAATGATAATCCAATTGAAAAGTCCGTAGCATGTTAGTCTCATTTATATGTTGGTCTCTTTAGGCACCTAAAAAACTTAGGTTTCATAGATGAAAGTTTTCAACCCATTTTTATATAATTGAAAAAAAAATATTTAAACAATAAAAAAAATCAGCACAATATGAATATTATAAAAATATATATAATTATAAAATTAAGAATGAGACTAGACACCTATTGAGATACATCGAATAATGTATTAAAAAATATAATATATTTTCATCTTAGGCATACCCAGCTTATTCATATAATCATTAAATTTTGATCTGCTTCAGAAACGATAATCATTTTCATTTACAATCATTAGTTTACAAGAGAATGAATTATTAAGATAATTGTTAGAGAGGAAATTCAGCTTAAATTTTCAAAAAATCATAAAATAATTCATTGTTTATAAAAAATAAATCTAACCTATATATTATAAGATCTCTAAGTTGATATGTAAAACTAATATTATAAATAGAAATTATAAATTTAACAAATAATTAATAAATTTATAACTTCAAAACATAATTTAGTGGTATCGATGACATTTGATATATAAACAAGTGATGTTAATATTCCTTTTATATATGTCACGTTTCACTATATTGATTTTAATTGAAAACTAAATAAAAAAAATTGCAAGATTTCTGAGATCTTAAATCCACATAATAGTCAAGTCAAATATAACAATATGATTAGTTTCTTTAAGAACTATGAAATATAAAATAAAATATATAGTATAATATTTGATAATTTTATAAATAATGATAACACGATAACTTTATCTATCATGAACCAATAGAGTTTCTCTATTCTTTTAGGGATCAACCAAGCATTACAATTTGGTTGATTGAACATTACCCCAACTCTCCTTTTTTTGTTTGTTTTTTTTTTGTTTTGACAAACAATGTATTATTTATAGAACAAAGAAGAAGAAAGAAAACTAATTTTATTTTTATTAGTTGGTTCACATAAAACACAAAGTGCCATCAAATAATTTGATAAATCTCTTAATGGAGAGACGAGAGTGTGAATACCACCCCCAAAGCTCACAAATTTCTCTCTTTCAGGCCATTATCATCATTTTCATGGGTAGATGATATGGTAGAAGTTGGAGAACCCATCCTCCATGAACTTCTCCTTTTTCATCCCCATCTACATTCTCACATCACCCATTCCCTAGCCAAAATTAGAATTTTCTCCACTAATCCTTGGGATATACAAACCCCAAATCTAGAAGGAATTTTATAAATTTGGTTCTAGTACTTATCATCATAAAAGCATACCAATTCAATCTTAATTTATACAAAAACAAAAGAAACCCTAATTATAGAAGACCAAATCATGAACTAATACTTCTTATTGACTACCAATGAGTATCCTCACCAAACCCCTCCATTTGATCATAATGTTCTTGAAAACTGACTAACCCTAAAACAAAGGATTGAATTACCTAACTAATAATAATGATTTCCATTTAAATTCACTATGCTTACTCACATTTCTTTTGCCTCCAATTCTTGAATTCATGTAAAAATTCTTGGAATTAAATCTTGCAGTAAAACCCCTCTCCAAGTGATGCCTTCTATAAAATAGTGAGATATCCACAACCTGCTCATGGAATTTGTCTTTTGAACATGGCAAAACATTCATATTTTACATATTTGATTCATGAAATAATTTAATACCATTTATATAAATTTAATTATTTACCTTATTCAGATTAAAGCTTCTAGTATCTTCATTATTCTAAGTCAGAAAAAATTTAGAGCATGGGTCATAATTCTAAGTCATTTAAAAAAAATAGTGTCTTCATTATTTTCATTTAACAATTAACACTAAGGATATTTCCACCCGTGCTAATAATAATTACTAAAAAAAAGTATTTAAGTCAAATAACCAATCCAATTATGAATGTCAGTATGAAACTCAAAGTCTCAAAATGGTTCAATGAAATCATCACTCATATCTAAGCAAAGTTTGATGAGCTTATGATGATCCATAATGACTTCATAATATTTCATAAGAAAATAAATATGCCCTTGACCAAGTAAGAAAAAAAATATAATTGCAAGCCTCAATGGAATGAGTTTGACTTTGTTTATGATTGACGACCTTATCACTCGTACTCAGGCCTTAGGTTTTACTTATGAGTCTTGTTTTTACTTGACTGACGTTAGATCTATGATTTTGTATGTGTTTTTAATGTGAAATTTTTTTAGGTTGATTGGTTGTTCTTTGTGGCTTTTGCTGCAGTTGCTTCATGGCTGCTCATTTACTCATGGTGCTTGATTCACATCTTGATTTTATTGTTTCCTATGTCATTATATATGTCAGCATTTATATATCAAGCAATAGTATTGAGCAAGTATAATAATAAGATGATTGATCACCTAAAAAGTTTAAATATTAAATGAATATATTAGAGATCATGTATTGGTGCAATGATAATTATTTTTGTCCAATGACAATAGATCTCGATTTTGAAACTTATCAAATGCATACTCTAGGATTAAATGTTTGGAAATTATCCTATATTTTTTTGTTACCATTGAGTTATCATTTATTTTGAATGTTGACTTCAAATTGTATTTTTTTTAATCATTGACTTATTTATTTGAAGGGGGGGGGGGGGGGAGGGTAACATTTTCTAGTCAATTAGTGGAATAGATCCAAATTTGATTCTTGGAGGGGCATTGTTGAAGAAGCATTGTCACTCGAGAAACGAGACACACTTGGACTTGTCTTGTGAATTGTCAAGAAAAACTTTAATCTCACCTTTTTACTTGCATGCAAAAAATAATATTCAGGTAAATTCAATATTAACCATGAAAAAAATGAGATTTAAAACCTTAAATAATCGAACAAATTTTACATGCCTTATTCCAAACAGAAATTGTGTGATAGATATTTGTCATTAAATGTATATATTAAATGTAATGTACATGTTTATGTATGCATGTGTGTGTGTTTTATCCATGTATGCTTGCCATAGTTTTGAAAAAGTTACCAATGAGATGTGAGATTGAATTTCACAAGACATGCTGGCCATTTTTTTTAAAATTTATCCTAAAAAATATTTTAATGAAATTATAATATTATTAGGAATAATGTATTAGAATATTTATTTGTCAGTGTCAATACTTATTATATTAATCATCATATCATATGCTAGAGTCTCGTTCTAGTACATTATCACAAAATGAGATTGTAAAAAAATGAGATTGTAATTAAAATGTGATTTTAATTACAAATTATTTAATTTTCATTGTGTGTTGTTTTAGATTTTATATCCTAATGAGAGATGTTTTAGCGTTCTTCCTTATAATTTTTTGAGAGTTCATGTTTCCTCCTATTGAATCTATCCCCCCAAAAACAACAAGATAATATTTTGGGTCATAAATTATATATTTCTTAGTTACTCTAGTATACAAACATGGTATTATTTAGCCATAATATTATATGTTTATAAGGAAGACCCATTTTTTATTGAGTCTAAGTAGGAAAAGGATTCAGGATATACAAGTTAGTTTTATTTACTTTTCTAAATTCCCATGCGAACCTCCTACTACAAAAGAATATCCCTTTAAATTACTTATGAACTTATTAGTTCATGCTATGATAAATCTTCTATTAAATTAACATATTAAAAGTATAAAGACTTGATCACTCATTATTTTGAGTTTATTTTAGGAGAAGAGAATATGTATAGACTATTGAGAGTGGATGAGTCTCCTTATATTATATGTCAGATGATCTTATAATTATTTTTTCTAATCTTGAACTATTGATTACTTTCTATAAAAACTAGAGGAGCTATAAACTCTCAAGTCCCATATTTTGATTACTCTCGAGAAAAGGTGGAGGAGCTATAAACTATCAAGTCTTATCTTTTGATTACCCAAGCACATCAACGATTCAAAATCAATTACTTGTAACAAGTTTAGTCCCCAAGACCTTATGGTAGAGTCGATTTTGTCATAGCCAGATATTTTTTATTTTGTATATAAGATCCTAACCGCATAGAGACTATCCTTTAAAAAATATCCTTTCATGGTTGAGTCATAATCATATCTAGATGTGCATATTGAACTAGTTGCTTTTTTACCTCTTATAATAAACAATATCATAGCTCCATTTGACTAGTATAAGCAAATTGAATGGCATGTATACCCCACCACATGAAATTTTTGAGCACCTGTTCTTAAAAATAATTGATTTCTATTTCTCCACCCTATCTAGTTATGATGTTTATCTTCAAAATTTACTTTGACCATCCAATCCAATTGAAGATGGTGATCATAAGTCTTTTATTTCTTGTTGTATCTCTAATCAAGTCTTGGTCATTTTGTAATGTAGTTGCCTTTTTGAGGTCAAGATCTAGTAGCAACTAAAGGATAAGGAGAAATTAAATCTTTTGGTTAAATAGTTGATTAAGCTTATGACTATATTTTATAGATGATACTCAGATCATTGGTTCTGATATTAGAGCATTCAAGGGGAAGTGGATTCTTTGATGGTTCAAGTAATAATAGGCCGATGACATAAGTTAAAACAAAGGTGGATAAAGAATACTTCGCAGTTCTCTTTATATTCACAATTCTGATTTAAAACCTTATGTGGAAAAAATTCTTGGAATCATATGGTTCATACTGATGGCTCTGAAAAGGTTGTTATATTAATAAAAATTGGCATCCCCCACCATCATAAAATCCAAGAATTGGAATTGCCTAACTTTGAGGACCATTCCAAACCCACCAAAAAATCTTGCATCATAAGATTTGGATGACTTCATTTCTAATGGATAAAAATCATTGTGCTTTAGATGTTTCGAGTTGGCCTGAATGGAATATTTGAACTTTGAATAATAAATGATATTTTGAGAAGTGGCAAGTAAAAGATCAGAATCTTTGGATCTTGTGGATGCATTGAGGAGTTGATATGTCTTAATTTACTTGACAATAAATAGAAGACATCTAGCAGTTAGGATGAGGAAGGTTAGATACTCATACTCAAAGACACTAGAAGAAAGATTAGCACAACCAAGAGATAGATTTCCACTAGCTATTCGGATAGGACTAATAGAAGCTAGGATAGGATCTTTCAATCAATGGAAGATTGAAGCTAGAAAGGAAGAGAAGTGGTAACACACCAACAAGAGTTACTAGTTGACAAGAAAGAAGATGACATCTAGTAGCTAGGATGAAAAAGGTTAGATACTCAAACTCAAAGACACTAGAAGAAAGATTAGCACAACCAAGAGATAGCTTTCCACTAGCTACTAAAATATGATTAATAGGAGCTAGGATTGGAGCATTCAATCAATACAATATTGAATCTAGAAAGGAAACCAAGTGATTACTCAGCAACAAAAGAAGGATGTAAAAGAGAACACCAAAAATCATTTCACTCGATCTTCTAAATGAAGATGCTCACATTTTTTTAGCAGGGTCCTTTTCCAACCTGTATCTTATGAGTTTAGGGTTGTGCCCTTTGAGTTTGCTCATGCATGTTATTTAAGGATGCCAACTCGTCCTTCTGACTTAGTGTGTCGGCAACTTGATTTTATAAGTCCACCCAACATTGTATTTGAGTACCTTGTCGAACACCACCAGAAAGTTATATTGAGTTAGGAATTTACTCTTGGTCATGTTATTAGTCTTGATCACAAACCTTGAGCCCATGTAAAAAAACTACAATACACTTTGATAAATTAATATACTCTCTAATTTAGTTATTAAGGTTGATCTCCATGAATGCTTGTTGTACAAAGTTAGTTATAGGTTGAGTAGTTGATAAGTCTCAAATTTACTTCAAAAGAAAGAAGAAGACATCTAGCAGCTAGGATGAGGAAGGTTTGATACTCATATTCAAAGAAATTAGAAGAAAGAATAGCACAGCCAAAAGATAGTTTTCCACTAGCTACTTAGATAGGACTGATAAAATCTCAGATAGGAACTTTCAATCAATAGAAAAAGAAAGCTAGAAAGTAAGAGTAGTGATAACTCACTAACATAAGAATGATGTGAAAAAGAACACCAAAAACCATTCCACTCAAGCTTCTAAATGAAGATATTCACATATTACAGCAGGGTCCTTTTCCAACCCATATCTTATGTGTCAGAGATGACCCCTTTGAGGTTGGGTATGCATTCTATTTAAGTATGCCAACTTGGACTTTAGACTTATTATGTTAGAAACCTTAATTTGATTAGTCCACCCAAGTTTGTACTTGATGACCTTGTAGAATACCACCATAAAATCTTATTGAGTAGGGAATTTTCTCAGTCATGTTATCAGTCTTACCCAAATGCCTTGAGCCCATAAAAAAGCTACACTACACTATGATAATTCAACGTATCCTATAACTTAGTTATCAAGGTCTTTCATAATGAATGCTTGTTGCACAAATTTAGTTATAGGGGGAAGCACAACATCTATTGGTACATAACTACAGAGAGAAATTTTAACTTGATGTAGTAGAAATAATGATGGCTAGGTAGTTCTTCACCTTACTCTATGCAAAGTTCCACCCAATCTAGTTGCCATGTTGAACAAAATTAAGTGCTCTATGTGAAAATTTGGCAATCAACCATGCGAATTCACATATGATGTATCAAAGTCTTATAAGAAATATGATTGCTTGGAAAAGTTGTGTTTTTTTTTTTGTTTTTGGGCCTCCAAAGAATCAAGTCTAGTTAGACACATTATAGAGATAAAACCCAATACGTGAGTTTCATACTTGTAATAGTCATGCAACGTCTGACTATGTAGCCTTCCGCCACACAATATAGGACACAATTGATGGAGGCTTGCTAAAGCATTGAAAAAAATGGCTATCAATTGATAAGCAACCAATTCAAAATCTCACGTGAAATGAATTTTAATTCACTTTTTGTGATGTATTTTGCTCTTGATATTTTTATTTTAGATAGAAAATCTCATATTCTAGTTCCGGCATATAGTGCGATGTTGAGGAAAAGCGAGTAGGTCAACATTTTTGAGGTAGGTCATTAGGTCGTAATGGTATGGATTGAGAGAATATGATTGAATCTATCATTTTTTGACTTCACAAAAGGGAACTGCTACAAAGCCGTGTTGCACCAAAAGTAATAACTACTAAGAATAAGGAAGTACTCTATTAGATGAATATATAAGAAAAATGCAATCACCTATTACATACCATTGTCCTACCTCTTCTAGAGAGAACCTTTTCCTACTAGTGATTACAAGAGATGATGACAAGTAAAAGGAACCAATGAGTTGAAAACATAATATAATGAGAGAGACATAAGTCATAGATCTGTGATTCCTTTTTTCAAGTAAGAAAAGGTTGTACCATAACCCTAACCCCAAGATAGCTGGTTCTGTAGTCAAGCTTACTAACAAGCAAGCAATAATAGGAACAAAAAGGATATATGTTATGTTATATCTTGAAAAAAATTAATTGGAATAGATCACTTGTCATTCTTCTCTCACTCCACTAGCTATCTAACTACTAAGATTATTTTATGTTAATGATGAAACAAACCTTTATCAAACATATCACAATTACCTGAAATAGAACCCATCTACACTTTTTGACATCTATATTGGATTGCGAAAAGTATTCTAATAGAAGTTGCACAATTCATGGATGGCTTAGCAACTTTAAGTGAAATAAAGGTACTAAGATACTTAGAATGTGGCTATCTAGTTTACATACATGTTTGTATTCACATCAAAAAGACTACTTGAAAGTCCATCTTCAACTCAAATAAGAAGCAAACTACCCAGCTTATTTTCCCTAAATACTTAAATGAATCAATCTTTTGCTTCTCCTATGAATTTCTATAAAAAGCTACCGTTGATTCTTTCAAAGCCATAAATATTTTCCTTAATGATAATAGATCCATTCATCAGCTTTTATATCTACCCAAGCTTGCTTATACTACTAGTAAGAAGCAATACTTACCTTCCTTATAATGAAATGAGGCTAAACATTAGGCTAAGCAAAGTGAAGCAACTAGTTTATGTGCTAGAAAAGAGACATCCAGTCAAGAGTCAAATACAAACATGAGTTGAGTTATGAGGGTAGCAAAACAAGGAATGGAGTTGACTTATTAGAGGTAGGGTGTTGAGTTAAAGTAAGTGAGCTAGTCATATGAGCTAGTGAGCTAGGTAAGTTATTGGAGTTGCTATAGTAAACTAAAGTGAAATATGAATTGACTTGGAGAGAATAAGGGATAAACATGTCATTGGAACCTCTTAACAATATCATTATAGAGATGCAAACAAAGAAATCCATAGCTCACAATCATAGGAGCTATGAACTTCGAAAGTTATAGTTAATCATTTCCAAGCTGTTATTTTCGAGTAACATTAGCATAAGCTAACATAAGAGAAATGGAACCACAAAGAGTAATTTGAAATTCACTTAAAATATCTCAAATAGTGGCTTTTGAGACAAGTAGTGAGTGGATAAGACGGATAGAAACTAGAGTTAAAGCAATTATTTAGTTAAAAGTTTCATACTACTTGTCAATATTAGTTACTAGGAAGTAGAACCTATAGTTAGCTTGAAATTTTTTCAACTTTGAAACTAGCAAAGGATACTTAGGGAAAGGTGGGTACAAGAAGTCTACCTAGCTCCAAAATTCCTTGATAAGAAACGCAGAAGCATCTTGGTGTTTACTTCCAGTAATCAAGTTCGGCTTTGGCTACTAATAAATCTAGTATTTTTTTATATTGCTTATTATTGAGAATTTGAGATACGTGACATATCTTTCTGATAACAAATGTAGGATTCCACAGTGGTGCTTGGGGTTTCAAAATGAGGGATGAAAATACATAAAAGTTGAAGCACATAAAATTTGTAATAGAAAATGGGTAGAGAAAGAAAGAACACACAAAATTTGAAAGAAAAATTTTACTATACTTTTAACCGCGAACACTCTCTCTTGCATCACAATGATTTACATTTGTAAAAACTTGTGTAGTAAACAAAAAAAACTTGTTCAACTTTTGACTTAAGTCGACATCATATCTATGTTGTGACTTCATTCATATTACAATACCAGAGAACAATATCATGACTTGAAATTTTAAGTCATTTAGATGCAACAACACGTGACACTATGACAATTATTGGGCTAGACTACGTCGAAAAACCTATAGCCTTTATATATAGATTATGTTATCAAAACCATAGGGTGAGTATAATTATAAGTGTGCTCATAGTTAAAAGTCTAATGTTTAGACTATGTTTTTTAGACATAGTCTAAATAGTCAAAAAAAAAAATTGTCTTAGACTATGTTTTATCAAAAATAGTAGTCTAGGTGAGTGTAGTTAAAAGTGTGCACTAGATTTAGACTAAATTTTTTGACGTAGTCTAAATAGTCAAAAAACATAGTCTTTAAATATATTTAGATTATGTTTTATTAGAAACCATAGTCTAGGTGAGTGTAGTTAAAAGTGTGAGTGTAATTAAAAAGTCTCACATTTAGACTAAGTTTTTTAGGCATAGTTAATTAGTCAAAAAAATGAAGTCTATTATGAACATTAAAAGTACATTTCTCAAAACATAGTATAAATGTGGATCATATCATACAAACGTATACTTTAAATTCCAAAAAAAAATACCAAAAATATTGAATTGAAATATCCAATAATATCATACAAATATCCAATAAAATATTATAACAAACATTCATAAACAAACATCCATAAACAAACATCCATAGATAAAAATTCACACACAAACATCCATGAACAAACATCAATAAAAAAACATCCAAATACAAACATCCATAAACAAACATCAATGATCAAACATCAATAAACAATCATCTATTTTTCATCAAAATGTAGTCTTCAAATGCTCGAGCCATTCTTGTGCATAATGTCTATCTCTTCTTGTTTATTAGTGTTTTTTCTCACCAAACTATATATATACATAAGTTACTCAGAAAAAGAGCACTAAATAACATGACATAAAAATATATAACCATAAAAAGTACTGCTTATATGAATCACATACATAATATAAATAACAAATCTTTTTAGCCAAATGTTAAGTAGTTTTGATTTGTTGAGTTGGTTGTACAAATAGCTACACAAAAAAAAATATGTTGCACTATTACAACAATGCACAAATATTACAGCCACACAAATGAATTCACCAAATAAAATATTTTATTTATTCAAACAAAATCAGCGAACTAACATGGTTGTAACCAATATATCATGCCCCATTTAATTATAATCATAACACACAAATTCAAATTCAAATTAAATTATATCATGTAACGAAATTACTATTGCATCAAACATTCAACATGACATTACACTGATGCCATCAAACAAACCAAAATGAAAACTACCATCATAAATGCCACACAACTATTAGACTATGAACCACTATATAAACCACATGATAGCAAGAACATGTGAAAAACTAGCATTACATATGAGGATGTTCAATGCCAAATGAAATACCAGCAATGAAAAAGAAGAACAATGAAAAACTAGCATTACATTTCAACATACCACTTTCGAACCACCATAATGAAAAACCAACAAGAACACAAATATAACAAGTATGTTAAATCTAACAATCATGGAACCTCCTAAAAATTTTGTAACTCATCAAAAAAGTTATATAGTATATTCATCCATTAAAAATAAAATAAAATATATAAATAAATTATGTGAACGCCTAATTATCTGCACATTCTTCAAATGAAGCCTTACAAGTGTTCGACCGATTCTCTGTGCATAATATCAATCTTTTCTTGTTTATAATTTTTCTTGTCTCCAAACTACATATATACATAAGTTACTTACAAAAAGAGCACTAAATAACAAAACATAAAAATCTAAAACCATAACAAGTACTACTTATATAAATTACATATGCAATAATAACCTACCTTTTCATCGGTTGAAATGATATGATTTTCAATGATCTCTTACATATACATGATGACATTATAGCCACTTTCAACACCTAAAGGTTGCTAAGGACACTTGAAAAATGAAGTTAAAAGTTTTTATATGATTCAAACAAATATGATCAAATTTTATGAATTATTTAAAAAGAATGTGCAACTCAATATACCTTAATAAATCCCAAATATATTTTTTTACTTGCAACATGGTCAGCTTTAGCATATATTTTGAGTGAACTAATTTAACAAAGTATAAAAATAGGGTGAGGCTTAAATGATATAATTCATGCAAAGTACTATAAAAATTAAAAAAAAATAAATACTTTTGTATTAATAACATCTTTCAATTCTTTTCCATCTAAACGTCCAATAGAATCACAAAAATATACATTATTACCATGAGGGTCAATAACCATCAAGGACAAATGATCACTACATAAACATAGTAACAAAAATGAAAAACTTGATATCAAAACTTTCAATTTTTATAAAAAAAACTACTAACCCAGAGTTATATGGAGCTAAAAATAATTGATCCACATAACAACACTCTAATTATCAAGTCTGATCATTCTCCAACTAATCTAGAGAGTACAGAGATCTGTCCAGGGTTTATAAAGCAATACATGTTAAGCAGTTTTGATATCTTGAGTTAGTTGTACAAATAGCTACACAAATCAAATTATTCAAATCCATAGTTTTTATTAGAAACTTGAAATATATAGTAATTGCATAATAACTGCAACAAAAAAAAATTATTATCACATATATAGCACAATACAAGTAGATGTTATATTCTCCATTGAAAAAAAGTTATAAATATATTCTCAAATAATATAACATACCTATTCATAATCAAAGACACCAATATTCAATGCCATATTTATTGTATTTATATCTCCCAAACTTTTTGCAACATAATTCTTTAAATATGTCGAACTCTATGTATTATTTTTTTTATTTTCTAACTATAACTATTGTGGAACAGTCTTAGCATGTTCAATTCACATGTGCTATATAACAAATAGTTTATCATTATAAAGTAATCACAAATTTATAGATAAGTTAAAAAGGTTTAACATACCTTGACACGATCATCAATAACTAATGATTGAGGCCATGCAACATGAGAACCAACAAAATCTTTAACTTTCACAGCATTATCACCCATTGTTATTAGAAAGAGAGCATCATCATCGAAACAAATAACAATAGATACATGATAATTATGTTTACCAAAAGGAACTCCATGTACAGCAAAGTGTGGTGCTATGTTCTCAATAACTATACCATATTCAATTATGTTATTAATAGAGTCTATTTTCATTTTGGATGGGTTTCTCTTCAAAGCAATAAAAATAGAAAATATAAGTAATATGAATTAAATAAAATACTACAAATATAAGTAAATATTAACATACTTTTTACAAGTTTCTTTGTCCAATGAAAACTAATTCTATATTTACATCATTTTGTGTATCAGAAGCAATAATAGTTTTATTTGTATGTAGTTTTTTAACTAAGCAATAACTACCCTTGTCTGAACAATATTGAGCATTTGTAGCAATTTTAAGTATTTCTCTCAATTTTGCATCTTATTCATGATGTTGACATAGCTGATCAAGTGATGATTTTCGTTCCTTAGCACTTTCTCTAAGTTTTTTGTTAAGGTTTTTTTGTTCTTCTAACAAATATTGTAAGAGTTAGCGTGTTTTTGAATTTTTTTTGGATGATTGAAATAGGTTGTAGGCATATTCATGCCTCCAACACCTATTACTCGACCATTAAGTTTGGGATTTTTTTATGTTATTCTTAGTATGTCTTATTGTCATGATTCTTATATTGATCCATATTTATACTTTATTGTATATTTATCCTGATATCTAGATAAAATGAACCGTGCATTAGGAAGTTATAACTAAATATATATTTAGCTATTAAACTAACAATAACAACATATTTACTTATGATTTTCTATATTACTTCTTGGATGACTTAATGATCAAAACTATAAACCTCTTAAAGAAATAGCTTTCCATTCAACACTTCATCCAATGTCTTAATTGATGCCCATCTCTTTTTTTCTATAATTTTTAGACAACAAATATTTTGATAAAATATTAGCTGATAATTACTCAATAAGTAGAATAAAATATTCACCACTTACTATTTTTTCTTCCACATTAACAAACCCATACCTAGATGAATGCTTTTGATATTCATTATTTTTTGCTATTTCACTCTCAAACCTACTTAATTCCTGAAATTTAGGCGAACTATACCTACTAACAAAGAAATTCCAAACATCTTTTTACATTAATGGTTGCTGAATAAGAGTCGCCTATACTCCATTAGATTCACGAATTTTTTACTCAATTTGAACTTAAATAATCTATATTTTGTACAAGTAGATTAAAAAATATATTCTTTTCTTCAGCGATCACATTATAGAAATACATAAGAGTATACTAATAAAATCAAAATTCAGTTAAAAAATTAAGAAATAAATTACCTTTATTTGAATTCCAAATTTATTTTTCACTTCTTCAAATACTAAAAGCCAATTTTCAAAATTATTAAGCAGAGTGGTTATGGTAATCACATCTAGAAAACTTTTCATTTCCATATTAACCTCTCTTAAAAAATTGTCCTCTTATGTTGTATGTGACCATTATTTCTCTCCAAGAGACCTAGCTTTTACTATTGTAGGCATAATTGTTGGACCCTTTTTTCTTATAATAATTTTTATACTTGACAAAGGTTCTTCATTCATAGTTAAAAACCTATATAATAAGAGTAAATTATAATTATTTTAACAAATACCATTATATACAAAAATAAATATAATAATAAAAACAAAAAAAAAGTGAATATATGATTAATGAAGCTATTACCATTTCATGTTAATGATTGACAATACAAATATCCTCATTATCATCCCTCACATAAGGTAGTTGAGAAGCTTCCATAATATCAAAAGACTATATATTACGCATTGATCTTATAACACAATGTTTTAATACCATATCACCTAACTCATCATCAGCTAAAAAACCATTAAACATGTGCCTAGAGTTTTAAACTATAATCAACCAAGATGGATCATTTCCATCATCTAAATAAAATACTTGCTAGGCATGGGTAGACAATATAAAAGAATCTGACATATGTTTGATTTTGATAAGATCAACTTATGTGCATTTATTTTTGTCTTCTTTAACTCCACTATAGCTTTCAACCCATTGACAGTTAAAAACTACTTCGTTATATTCAATATAATCAAGTTACTATATATCTTGAAGAACCCCATAGAGTGACATGTTTGAAATTATTGGATTATTATTCTTAGAGCTAGACACTTGCATTATTTTAGGAGTTAAGGTTACATCACTATTCTGTATACATATGGTATTATCACATTTTTGGGTGTGAAATCGAACTCCATTTATAAGATATCCATCATATCTTATCATTTGGGATTGGGGTCCATGAGATATCCACCTCAGCATATCAAAAATTATGTTTGCGGATTCCTTCATCTCAAATGCAACCTATATTCATTTTTAAGATTCAGTAGTCAAAAATAATAGTTAACTATAAACAAATGATGATCTCTTATAACATGCCAAGGACATAGTCATTTACCTTTTCACACAACCAATTTATGAATATTCATTTATGCTCATCCTGAATCCACTTTTGTCTCGTTATTTTATTTGGATTAGTTGCCTTCGACTCTTACATGTGTTGCATGCATTTTAAAACTCATTCAATTATGACCATACACTTTAACAATAAGAACATTTAATGAGACTCAAATAAAAAATGATAGGTCTAACTTACTCTATATATGTTTCAACATCTGACTTATGCTATATAAGTTTCAACTTCTATTATTTTTTTAAACACATAAAGGTATGTTTGCTCTAACTATTTTTCATCAGCTCTAAATACATGAGATCTATAAAGTGGTTTTCCAATACTTTCTTGATCATCACACTCATTTCACATTTATGGGATCCCAACTGCTTTTATATTTGACAAGTATTATGATTAATATTCTATAACTTCCTCAGCAATATAAGATTCTGTGATGCAACCTTCAAGCCTATTGCAATTGTGTACATATACTTTTAAGATCTTCATGAATCTTATAAAAGGATACATCCATCTTAATTATACTGGTCCACATAACCAGACTTCACGTACAAGATTACTATTAAATAAATCATTATGTCATAAAATGAAAATGATTTTTTTTATCAAACATAATCTCTTCACAAGTTTTTCTTGTAGCAAACTGTGATTGAAAGTATCCACAACTTTACTTCCAAGTGCATTGAAGAAAAAACTTAGTCTAGTTATTTTGGATATCATGTTCTATTTCAACAATCCTTGTAATGTTAATGAAAGAATTTGTTGGATCAAAGTGTGGTAATCATGATATTTTATGCCATAAAACTTTAATTCTTACATAGAAACAAAATTTCTTAAGTTAGAGTAGTATCTATCGGGAACTTTAAGTGTAAATAATATCTTGCAAATTTTGATTTTATTAGCCTTACAAAATATTTAACTTGCATCAAAAAAATATGTCATTTTCTCACTCACTATTGGCAGTAGCTCACTTCAAATTCAAAGATTTATTAGATCTAAATAACTGCTTAGTCCATCCTTTAACTTTCCAGGTTTATCAATAAGGGTTCCCATGACACTCTCACATATATTTTTCGTAATATGCATCATATCTAAGACATGACGTACATGAAGAAACTCCCATTATTCTAGATCAAAAAATATTGTCGTTTTTTTCATGCAACTTTAGACTTTGGTTCTCAAAACATGTGCTTCTTTATGAATTCTCAACATGCACTCTATTTGTTTATTTTTTTCCCAGACACATAATTAACATTTCTATTATTTTGTAAAATTTTTGTTCTGATTAAAGATTTAGGCTCAATATCAAACTTTTGACAATCATTAAATACCTTTTTTTCTCATATATATAAATATGATTTTTGACAAAAATCTTTTATGACCTTGGTATTCATTTTTTTGACTATGTTTCAAGTATACATTCTTTGTATTTTTGGTACAAATTGGGCATGCAAAATAACTTTTAACACAACAACCACTCAAATTTCAATACATGAAAGTATTATTTATCATCCAAAATAGTATGGCCTTTAAGATGAATACATCTTGCAAATATCTATATCATTGATATCATATTGGTATTGAAGATAATAGTCTTAAGTATCTAAGCTATACGTATGTTTCTCAACATTACATATATTTTTGTCATGTCATGTTAATACATCATAACTTGAGTTGATACCATTACAAAAAAGATGGTTTTTAAACACTATGATATCATGAACTTTCACATTTTATGGAACTAAGGTCGCCTAAATTTTATTTAAGATAATTTTAAAAAGCTTCAACACTATGCTAGTATCATTTTGTACATCTATGAGTAGAGTACCATGACTTATCTAACCTATTTAAATTCAAAAAAAAACAAGCAAGTAGTTAATTAAATCAACACTAATTGATTTTATCTAGCATGTTTAAATTTAACCTAGGCCAACGTGAGCCATACCTCATGTTAGGCTAGGCATGCCCCATGTGTTTAGCCTAGTGTCATGGTCCATCAGGCTAGGGACTCAGGACCAACTATGAGTCATGGGTCAAGTCTCAATGGGTGACCACCCGACAAGGCATGTTATTTTTATATAAAAAACTACCCATATAAGCCGAATCTTGCTTATGTGGCAAATTGTATTTGGCCAGCCACATAAACCATCCACTCATTGTGTTTTCACATAATGGGTTCTGATAGAAATGGTCCAGCACCATCCAGCATGACCCTAGACTTTGTAGTGCCACTTTGTCATGCTCTACTAGCCAGCTAGTTCCTGTGCTTGTTCCTGGACCATGCCACCCCATGGCATGGTTCATTCCATACTGGGTCAACTTGAGCCATACTTTGTGTAGAGCTAGGCATGACCCATGTGCCTAGCTAGATGGTATGGTCCACCAGCTCAAGGACCTGGGATTGACAATGCTACATAGGTCAAGTCATGTCGGGTGACCACTAGATGATGTAGATTATTTTTAAAAAATATTAGCCACTGAAGTTAGATCTTTCTTATGTAGCCAATTGTAATTGGCCACCTATGTAAGCCGACCACCCATTGTATTTTCTCGCATTCTGTTCTGACGGAGATGGTCTGGAATGGTCCAACCAAGCTTGCCACTCAGCCATGCCACCATGTGGTGTTGGGCAAGCCAGTTGGTTTTCGTACCTGGTCCTAGACCATGCCACCCAATGGCATGGTTAGAGTCATGCTAAGATGACACAAGCCATGCTGCGTGCCGGGCTAGGCATGACCCATGTGCCTAGCCTAGTAGCATGGTCCACTAGCTTGATGACTCATGACTGGCTATGGGTCATGGGTAAAGTCTTAACTGATGATTGCCTGAGCTGGCAGGTTATTTAAAAAAAAATCTAATCACATAAGGTGGATCTTTGTTATGTGGATGGTTCCCGATTGCACTTGGCCGACCATGTAAGTCAGCCACTCATTATATTTTCACACAACATATTTTGGTAGGGATGGCCCAGCATGGTTTGACACGGCCTTGCACTCGGTCGTGCCAACATATCATACTCGGCCAGCCAGCAAATTCTCATGTCTAGTCTTGGACCGTGTTGCCACATGGAAAGGTTCGTTCCATGCTGGGTTGAAGTGAACTATACCTCATGTCGGGCTAGGCATGACCCATGTGCCTAGATTGGTTGCACAGTCCACTGACTCAGGGACTTGGGATCAGTTATGGGTCATGGGTCAAGTTTCATTGGGTGATCACCAAATAGGGGGGGTTATTTAAAGAAAATCCAACCACCTAAGCCGGATCATGATCATGCTTACGTGGCCGATTGTAATTGGCCGGCCATGTAAGTCACCCACTCATTACTTTTTCATGGAATGAGTTTCAATAAAGATAGTCCATCATAGTTTAGCATGGCGTTGCACTTGGTAGTGCCACTATGCCATTCTGGGCTAGCCAGTTGATATCCCATGCATAGTCATGGACAATGCCACCCCAAGGCATGGCTTGTGTTGTGCGGGGCTGATGAAAGTTGTTCCTCGTGCTGGGCCAAGCACAATCAGTGTGCTCTGGCCCAGTGGCATGGTCCACTAACCTAGCGACTTGGGATTGGTTATTGATCATGGGTAAAATCCCATAGGTGACGGCCCAATGAGATTAGTTATTTTTTTTAAAAAAGGCAGCCACTTAAGTAGGATCTTGCTTACGTAGTCAAATGCAATTGGCCAACCACGTAAGCTGGTCACCCATTACATTTTCATGCAATGGGTCCCGACAGGGATGGTCCGGCATGGTCTGGCACGGCCCTACACTTCGCAGTGCCACTGGGCCGTGCTGGGCCAACTAGCTAGGTCTCATTTTGTAACTAACATGACACATGAATCATACTATATATTGTCTGGCACAGTAAGGTGGCACGGTAGTGTCTCACTCATACCATTCATGCCAGCATGACACCGGCATGACCTTTTTGACTCTTCTAACATCAATGTAAACTTTGATATAAATTTCACATAAATATTTATTATTTTCATATTATTAAAAATATTAGAAAATACTTATACAAACTTATATCGGAGACGCTAATAATTTTTGGTAATAAAAATATATATAGTTAACATTAATTCTTTTAAGTTTTTTTAAATAAAATTCTAAGATAGAAAAAATAAAAATATACTAAATGATTATTTTCATGCCTAGTTAAAAGATAAACATAAATAACATATTTTAAAACTAAATAAAAAGACATGAATTACTTAAATGATGTTGAACATTAAAGAAATTATAATATGAATTAATGATTAATTATAAAATATTGTATCAAATATTTATATACTTGAAACATAGATTGTTATTCAACAAAATAAAGAACAACTTTAAATACCATCTAAACAATTCTTATTTCAATAAAATTCTTGTAGAAAACTTCTGCAGCATGTTAAATGTTTCTTGCATTTAAACATTATTATTCTGAGTATATTTATATAACCTTCATAAGTGTTCTATAGTATTCAAATTAAAATAGTTTTGAAAAATATATTGGAAATATAATATAATTATATATTTAGTATCACAAGGTCAAAATAATAACAGTTGAAATATTTGTTATTATACTATGAAACCATATAGATAATTTTATAGGATATTATATACTGGTCTATAATTGAGAATAAATTTTAAGACAAAAGGAATATATTTTACATAAATATTTGTTAATTCAATTTTTTAGGAGTTTTAACTTACAATTTTTTTAATTGAGAGCATAAAGCCTGTAAAGTGCAAGTCTAGAATTTTGGAAGCATAAACATGCCTTGCTTGACCTAAATAGGAATCCCATAACTGAGAAAAGGAGGAGCCTAGCCCTAGAATCCCTTGCATGAAGCTTGCAGGTGAATCGCTAACATTAGTGTGAAGCTGGCAATTGAAGCATGCTATAGGCATGCCCATCAATACAGCCTAAACTGCAAATATCTTCTATGCCACCCGATCCATCATATTTACCACCATCATTGACCTCACTAACATTGGATTTTTTAATCACAAAAGGTAGAACATGGAAGCCTAAAGAAACTAGAGGTATCAAATGGGTTGGGTCGGGCCGAGCAAGCATGACCTATTTTTTTGTTGGCCCACCCAGCCTCACGTGCCTTGCTAGACACATTACGCTACAGTACCTGCCAAGCCTAGCAAGGCAAGGTTAATTGGAGGGTAGGCTCGGCACAACATTTAGCCTTAAATTAGCCCAGTTTTGGGTCGGATCAGTTTAGGGTAAATTTTGGTTACGTTAAAAATAAAAATTAGGAGTTGAGACCCACGTCATCGCACCACCATCCTTGTCGGCCATCGAGATTGTTGCCATTACCGTGCTAACATGCCAAGCACCCAGGTCGTTCCTGGCATGACACACTAGCCGAAGACCCTCTACTCGGCATGACACGAGCCATGTCGTGAGTCGGCATGGCACGAGCACGGGTAGAAACAATAGCAAGGGTCTGCACCATTCCGTGCTGAGCCAGACTCGACCAAGTTGGGCAATGCCTTGGGCCGGGCCTGAGCCACTCGGCTAGTTTGACACCTCTAATGGAAACACATTAATGTTGCTCAAATTTTCAAGATTATATCCTACACACGCACCAGAAATTGCCTTGCTAGAAGTTTGATGGAGGCTTGTGGGAGTTTTGTACAAAACTAATTCATTTAAAAAAGATCCAATATTTAATTCGAGTTTCAAAAATATGCCAAAACTAGTACGTCTAGAAACACTGTGGAAATGGTCTTCGTTTACAACAATGGTCATTTCCACGTTGTTGATTTTTTAAAATCAGAGGCCGACATTGTGAATACCGAATAATAGCATTTTTTTTAAAACCTATCGACTACCCTCGCCCCTCTACCCATGCCACTTGCATCTTTCCCCTCGCCCTCGGCCCTAGCCCTCACGGCCTGACCCATGAAGGAGCTCCTCAAGCTCGACAATGGAGCTCCATGAGCTCCAGTGAGCTTCTTATAGGAGTCGAGGGAGCTTTTGGAGCTCCAGCGTGCTCTAGTGAGCTCGACCACGAGCTCATGGAGCTTGAAGACGAGATCCCTGATTCTTCATCCCCTTTTTATTTTTTTTCCTTTTCTTTCTTCCTATTCTTATTCCTTCTCTACTTCTACTTCTTTTTATTCTTTTTTATTCTTCTTTTTCTCCGACTACTTCTTTACCTTCATCTTCCACTTTTTCCACAAAATTTTTATTTCCTTCTTCCTCTTCTTCATTTTATTATTATTATTATTATTATTCTTCTTCTTCTTCTTCCTATTCTTCTTCTTCTCTTCTTCTTTTTATCCCTCTTCTTTTACCTTTTTTTTCGTAATAATCTTCCTTTTCTTCTTCTTCTACTTCTTTATAGTCTTCTTCTTCTTCTGCTTCTTTTTCTTCTTCCTATTCCTCATCCTTTTCTTCTTCCTATTCTTTTTCCACATATACTCTCTTTAACATTCTCTTTTCCTTTCTCTTACATCCTATAATTCTTCTTCTTCTTCTAATTCTTTTTCGTCTTCTTTTTTTCTTCAACCCCTTCATCTTTTCTTCATCATAGTCTTCCTATTCTTCTTCTTCTTCTATTCATTTTCCTCCACTTTTAATTCTTGTTTTTTATCCTTCTTCTTAATCTTATATTTTCTTCTTAATCTACTCTACTTCTCCTTCCACATATTCTTATTCTTCTTCCTTTAAATAATTGTTTTCTTCTTCCTCTTCTTAAGCTTCTTCTTCTTCTTATTATTATTCTTCTTTTTATTCATCTTTATCTTCCAATTGTACTTCTTCTTCATGTTCTTATTATTTATCCTTTCTTTTCACTTTTATTCTTCCTCTTGTCTTCCTAATCTTCTTTCTAATTCTTACTCTTCTTCTTCTTCAACTCCTCTTCATTTTCCTTTTTATATTGTTCTTCTTATTCTTCTTTCTCTTCTCATTCCTCTTCTTCTTTCTTTTTTTATACCTATTTTTCTTACCATTTTTTCCTCATATTTTCTCTTTTTATTCTTATTCCTCTTCTTCCACTTTTTCTACCTCTTCTTCCTCCTCCAATTCTTCCTCTTCTTCTTCATCATCTTAATATTTTTTTTCTTTTTCCTATTCTTATTTCTCTTTATCTTCTTCTTCTTCTTCCACTTTTTCTTATTTTTCTTCTTTCTCTTCTTCTTCTACTTTCTTTTTCTCTTCTTCTTCCTCTCATTTTTCCTCTTTGTCTACTTCTTCTCACACCTCCTCTTCTAATTTTTCTTCTTACGCTTCTTCTTTCTATTCAACATTTTCTTCACTTTTCTCTTATTTATTTTCTTCTTTCTTTTATACTTCCCCTTCTTTTTATTCTAGTTCTTTTTCCTCTTTTCTTTTATTCAATTTCTTTTTCCTTCTTCTTCTTCTTCTTCTTCTTCTTTTTCCTATAATTATTACATTTCTTTTTCTTGGTCGTCTTTACTTTCTTCTTCCATTTCCTCTTTCCCTTCATCTTTATCTTCTTAATGCGCTTCTTTAACATCTTGTTTTTTTCAATTTCTTTTTTTTTCTTATTCTATTCCTCCTCCTTCTACTCATTATTCTTCTTTTTCTTGATTTTCTTTTTCCTCTTCTACTTTTTATTCTTCTTCCTTCTTCTTGATCTTTCTCTTCCACTTCTTATTCATCTTATTCTTTCTCTTCTACCGCTTTTTATTGTTCTTCCTCTTCTTCATATTATATTTATTCCTCATTTTCTTTATGTTCTTCTTCTTCTACTTCTTTTATTCCTCTTATTCTTTTGCTTCTTTATCCTTTTTTTCATTTTGTTCTTTTCTTCATCTTCCTCTTTCTCTTTCTCTTCATCTTCATCTTCTTTTTAATCTTCAACTTCATCTTTTAATTTTTCTTCATCTTCATTTATTCTTCTTATTTTTATTATTTTTCTTCATCATCTTATTTTTCTTCCTATTATTTGTCTTCTTTTTATTCATCTTCTTCATACACTTGTTCTTTCTTTTTTATCATACTTTTTCTTCCGCTTCCTCGCCCTTATTCATATTTTTTTCCTCTACTTTCTCCTTCTCATCATATTCCTTTTATTCATATTCTTATTCTTCTTAATCCTCTTCTTTTTTTCCTCTTCTTTTTCCTTTTCATATTTTTCTTCTTCTTCATCTACATCTTCTTCTTCATCTTCTACTATATTCCTCTTTACCTTCATTTCCTTTTTCATGTTCTTTATTTTCAAATTCTCTCTCTTTTTTTCCTCTTGCTATAAAATATTGTTTTTACTCTTATTCATCATTTTCTTCTTTATCTTCTTTTTTCATTTCTTATTCCTCTTCTTCCACTTTTTTCTACTATTCTTCCTCCTCCTCTTCTTTCTATTCTTCTTCATCATCTTAATATTTTTTTCCTATTCTTCTTTCTCTTCATCTTCTTCTTCTTCCACTTTTTATTCTTTTTTTTCTTTCTCTTCTTCTTCTACAATCTTTTTCTCTTCTTCTTCCTCTCATTTTTCCTCTTTCTCTACTTCTTCTTCCACCTCCTCTTCTACTTTTTCTTCTTCCTCATATTCTTTATATTCAACATTTTCTTCTTTTTTCTCTTATTTATTTTCTTTTATTTTTTCTACTTTTCTTCTTCTTATTCTAGTTCTTTTTCCTCTTTTCTTTTATTCAACTTCTTTTTCCTTCTTCATCATCTTCTTCTTCTTTTTCCTAAAAATCAGATATTTTTTTCTTTGTCTTATTTACGTTCTTTTTTCATTTCCTCTTTTTCTTCATCTTCATATCCTTAATGTTCTTCTTCAACATTTTGTTTTTTTTTATTTTGTTTCTATTTGTTCTTTTCCTCTTCCACCTACTCATTATTCATCTTTTTCTTGATTTTGTTTTTCCTCTTCTAATTCTTATTCTTCTTCCTTCTTGATCTTTTTCTTCAACTTTTTCTTCCTTTTCTTCTTTCACTTCTACATCTTTTAATTATTCTTCCGCTTCTTCATATTCTATTTTTCCTCATTTTCTTTATGTTCTTCTAATTCTCCTCCTTCTTCTTTTTGTTTTCCTTTATCTTCTACTTCTTTTTTTCATCTTATTCTTTTGCTTATTTATCCTCTTTTTCTTTTTTTTCCTTTTTACTCTTCCCCTTTCTCATTATCTTCATCTTCCTTTTCATCTTCCACTTCATCTTCTTCGTCTTCATTTATTCATCTAATTTTTATAATTTTTTATCATCATCTTCTTTCCCTTCCTATTATTTTTTTCCTTTTTATTCATTTTCTTCTTACACTTGTTCTTGCTTTGTTATCACTCTTTTTCTTCCTCTTCCTCTTCCTCTTCTCTTATTCAAATTTTTCTTTCTCTTCATCTTCTTCCTCCATCTCATCTTCTAATTCTTATTGCTTTTCTTCTTCTTCTTATTAATCCTATTCTTTCTTCATCTTCTTTTTCCTTTTCATTATCTTCTTCTTCTTCTTCTACATCTTCTTCTTCTACATCTTCTTCTTAATCTTCTACTTCATTCTTCTTTATCTTCATTTTTTTCTTCATGTTCTTTATTTTCATTTTCTAACTCTTCTTCTTCCTCTTATTATTCATCATGTTTTTCCTCTTATTCATCATTTTTTTATCTCTTCTTTTTTTTTGTTTCTTCTTCTTCTTCTTATTCATCTAGTTCTTTTGTTGCTTCTTCCTCTTCGTCTTACTCTTCTTCTACATATATTTCCTTTTCATCTTCATCATCATCATCTTCTTCTTCTTCCTCATTTTCCCTATTCCTCTTCTTCTTCTTCCTCTCCTCTCTTTCTTTTCACGCATCCTCTTATTATTATTATTATTATTATTCTTCTTCTTCTTCTTATTCCTCTTCTTTCTTCTTTTTCTTCTTCTTATTCTTCTCCCTCTCCATCTTTTATTGCTCCATCTTCCTTTTTTTCTTCTTGTTTTACTTTTATTTCTTCCTCTTTCTTCTTCCCTTTCATCTTCATATTCTTCTTCCTTTTATTCTTCCTCTACTTCTTCCACTTTTTTTTCCTCTTCTTTTTCCCTTTCTTCTACATCTTCTTCTTCATTTTGTTCTTATGCCTCTTCTTCTTCATTTTCATTTTCCCCTTCTTTCTTTTTTTTCCTCTTCTACTTTCACTTTTTCTTTCTCTTCTATTTCCTATTCTAATCAAATTGATTATTCTGATTATATACACTTATATAATCTAAATAAACAAACAAAATCTTAAAAATATTTTTTATGACTCTTTATGAGGCTACAAAAGGGACCATGGCTTAAATAAGATATTAAGTTCTCAACGTAAATTTTAGTTGACCAAAATTTATATTACTTTTAATTCAAACGACTATAGAATTCTTATACACTATCGCACGTATTTAGAATAATTTGTACCTTTCATTTTTCTATACTTATTAAACTCTCCATGTTAAAATTATAGATATCCATTAAATGAATTAAATTATTGATACTCTAATTCAATCAATCTCTAATTATTTCTTCAATATTTTCCACTTAAAATTTAAAAAATACTAGATCATTATTCACTTGCAAGTTTTGGAAATATCAAAACTAATAAGCTTCCTCAAATAGGCATCATCGATCCTCCTAACATGACATTGATTATATTAGTAATAAATACTCACCATATACTTGATAAAGTTATCCAATTTATAGTGTTCATAAATCTAATTTTAGATCCAATTCTATATGAATCAAAACAACTATTAACAAGTACACGTAAATATTAATTACCTCAAGAATAATTATAATTGTATTTATAATAACAATGGTGTATATTTTTTTACATGTTAGTACAAAATAATCACATCATGGTGGTCTCATTCAATACACACAGTGTACTAGCACTAGAAGTTAGAATTTCTGTATTCTTCATAATCAAGATAACCATATTGACATCTTGTGCTACAAACTTATCAATAGATTTTCCAGTTCCATCTAGATTATGAATAACAAACTAATTTTTCATAAGAATGGAGGATTCAATATTCTTGCATAAGCCAATCTCTACGTACCAAATAATTTACTATTTAAAATAAAGGAATGATATATTTTAACAAATTTAACATATTGCCAATTCATTCAATAACACAAGAAAATAATATGAACCAATTAAAAGAAGAAATAACCAAAAAATAGCTTTTAGTAAAAATTTATTTTGAATACTTCTTCCTATCTTCTTTATTTTCCTCTTTTTCTTCATCTTCCTATTTCTCTTCTATTTCATCTTTCTCTTCTATTACCTTTTCATCAACTTTTTCTTCTTCTTCTTTTCTTTTTCTTTTTCTTCTTCTTCTCTTCATCAGCTTCTTCTTCATATTCTATTTTCCTATCATCTTCCTTTTATTGTTCATTTTTATTCTTCATCTACTTCTTCTTCTTCCATTTCTTTTTTTTATCATCTTTATCATCTTCCATTTCTCTTCCATTTCTTCTTCTTCATCTACTTCATTTTTATCATCTTCCTATCATATTCTTCTTCCTTTTCATCTTTCTTTTCTTCTTTTTCTTCTTTTTTATTTTCTTCTTCTCCTCCTACTTGCTCTTATTCTTCCTTTTTTTTATCTTCTAAGTTATATTCTTCTTCCTATTCCATTTCTTTTTCTTCTTCATGTTCTTATTTCACTTCTTCTCACTCTTATTCTTCCTCTATGCCTTATTCTTCTTTCCTTTTTCATATTATTCTTATTCATCTTCCTCTACATTTTCTTTTTTATCTTATTCTTATTCTTTTTTCTCTTCTTTTTTCTATTCTTTTTACTTAGCTTCTTCCTTTTCTTTATCCTCTATTTATTCCTATTTGTTTCCTATTTTTTTTTCTTTTTTTCTTCCTCCTCCTCCTCCTATTCATTCTATTCTTTTTCTTTTTTTTCTTCCTCCTTCTCCTCATCCTATTCTTCTTTCTCTCCTTCTTCCTCTCCTTCTTCCACATTTTTTTACATGGTCTTCCTCTTTTTTATTCTACTTTTATTTTTCATACACTTCTTCTTATTACTCTTCTTCATAATAATCTTCATCTTCTTATTCTTCTTCTTCCTCTTCTTATTCTTCTTCTTCCTCTTCTTATTCTTCTTCCTCTTCTTCTTACTCTTTTCTTCTTTTTTCTTCTTCATCTTCTTCCTCCTCTTCTTCATCTTCTTCTTCCTCTTCTTCTTCCTCTTCATCTTCATATTCTTCTTCCGCTTCTTGTTCCTCTCTTCTTTCTATTACTCTTCTTTTTCATCATCTTCTTCCTCTTCTTCTTTCTCTTAAACTTCCACTTCCTATTCATTTAATTTTTTTATCTTCTTCTTATTCTTCTCATTTTTCTTCCTCTTCTTCATCCTCTTCATTTATTTTTCTTCTTCTTTTCTTCTATTTCTTTTTCTTCCACCTTTTCTTCTCTTCTTTTTCCTTTTATTCTTCCTCAACTTTTTCCAATTATTCTTTCTAATCATTTTTTTCTTCTACTTCAACTTCTTCTTCCTCTCGTTCTTCTTTTTCTTCTTTTTCTTTCTTTTTGCTCTTCTTCTTTTTTTTTCTTCTTTTTTCTTCTTCTTCTTCTCTTCTTCTTCCTCTACTTCTTCCTCATTTTTTCCTATTCTTCTTTCTATTATTTCTTTTCCTCTTTCTCTTCATTATCTTTTTTTTATTTCCTTTTTTATTATCTTGTTTTTCTTCTTTTTCTTCTTTTTCTTCTTTTTCTTTTTCTTCTTTTTTTTCTTTTTCTTTTTCTTTTTCTCCCTCTTTTTATTTATTTTCTAATTCTTGTTCTTCTTCATTCTTCATCCTCTTTTCTTTCTCTTCTTCTAATTTTTATTATTCTTCCACATGTTTTCATCTTCTTCTTTTTCTTATTAATCTTCCACTTATACTTGCTTTTCTTCTTCCTATTCTTCTGCATGTTCTTCTTAACTTGCACTTTCTCTTTATTTCATATGCCTTTCTGTCTTTCTTTTTCTTCGTTCTCTTTTTCTTCTTTTCTTCTTCTTCTTCTATTTTTCTTCTTCTTATTTTTTTTTCTTCTTCTTCATTTTCTTCTTGGTTTTATACTTCTTTTTTTTCCTTTTCTTCCCACTCTTATTCTTCCTCTTTGTCTTCCTCTTCTTCTTCCTTTTTTTGTCTTCCTTTTCATCTTCCACTTTCTGTTTATCTTCTTCTTCTTCTTCTTCCTCCTCCTCCTCCTCATCCTCTTCTTCTTCTTCCTCCTCCTCCTCCTCCTCCTCTTCTTCTTCTCGTTCTTCTTCTTCCTCTGCCTCTTCTTTCTTCCACTTATTCTTCCTTTTCTTATTATTCTTTTTGTTCTAGTTCTTCCACTTCATTTTTTTCTTCTTCTTCTACTTCATCTTAATTTCTTTCTTCCTCTTCTTCTTTCTTTTCTTCTTACTCTTTTTTAGAGAAAGCTACAGTTTATTACATTTAGAGGCTTGCAATTAATTTTTTTGTTGTAATTAGTTTTAGGTTAGCATTGCAAATAAATTTTTGATAATAAAATTTTGTTATTAAAAAAAAGTGTTGCCGTGTGCCAGACCGAGGATTCAAAAAATGGATATAAAGTGGCTCCATCATCAATGCTTCTGCATAATCTTCTGTTAATTTGAAAGTGACGGGTTGCAAACCTGTTCGCTTAGAATTCTTACTAATTCTTGTTGAATCTATCTATCAACTTTTACCACGCTTGTGTAACGAGGGACTATGGTGAATGATTCTTACAAATTATTTTTGCAAACTCGTTCTTTCTTTCTTACTCTTCTTCTTCCTCTTGTTCCTCATCTTATTCTCCATCATCTTCTTCCTTTTCTTCTTTCTTTTCTTCATCCTCTTCATCTTCCTCTTCTTCTTCCACCTTTACTTTCTTTTCTTCTTAACCATCAACTTATTCTTCTTCCTCTTTAAACTTCCTTTTCTTCTTCCTCTTCTTTTTTTCTCCTCTTCCTCTTCTTCTACTTCTTCTTTCTCTTCTATTACTACTTCTTATTATACCTTTTATTCATTATCTTCTTCTTTTTCTTTCACTTTTTCTTCTACTTCTTTTTCTCCTTCTTCTTTATCATTTTATTCCTATTTTACTTCCCTTTTTTCTTTCCTCTTTTTTTATGCTTCTTATTTTTCTCCTTATAGGTACCTTCAATATAGATTGGTCAACAAAATTCATCCATGTTAAATACCAACTACAACAAAACAAAGACCCCATATTTATTTACATTTAACAATTTTTAAGCTAGTCCTAGAAAAATTGGCTTTTAGAGGTCATCATAAAGATTGGGATGATCTCCACTGAGATATAGATCTTTCTTCAGATTCAAGTAAAACATGTCAAATTCCTACTCTTTGTTTAGTCACTAGAAAGTTAGAGTGTGGGGCTTCTCCTTTAAAAATCCTATCAACTTTCTTCACCTATCTAGCTTAGTTCAATACAAATGTGACCTTGTTTATGGTTAGTTGCTTTCTTGGTTCAAAAACTCATTGATTTCACTAATGCCATAGCTACTAACATCCCAAATAAAATAACACATTCCACTCAAAATGAATGACCTTTATTTTTGCTCCTCGGAATATTCTTGGTCAACCATTATATATACTTCCCTGAGAAAATTTCATTCCATTTATTCCAATAAAGTAAAACATGCCAAAATGTCACTACATGGGGATAGTCCCACAATACATGCACTACATATTCGAGGCTATTATTGCAACCTCTACATATATCATCACTAGCTACACCTCTCTTGACCATGTTGTCATTGATCATGAATCTATTCCTATCTACTTGCCAAAACAAACTTCTACTAATTAGGGTACCTGGACTTTCCAAACATGTTGCCAACCCCTATATTATTTTTCCTCATCTAAACTAGCTATCAAACAAAAATATGTTATAGGGTGCCCTTTTTTCTAACCCATGTTAGTTATTTGACATTCCATGCATAAGCTAAGGTAAGGGAGGTTTCAACAATTTTAGCAAGTTCCATAAAAATGCCCACTTAGTCATTTCTATAGTTTAGGATCTCTATTTGATCTATTTTTTATGGGTATTGAAGTCTCAAACCATGATATGATGGAAGATCTAGCTATACTATTAGCTTTTGGGTTAGTGAGGCTTGATTGAGTATTATCAAACCCTTCATGTAAAAGAAGAGTTCAAAAGAAATCATCTCTCTAACATTGGTCTAAGTGTTTTTCCTACCTAAATTTGCTTTTCATCAAAGATAGGTTAGACATTGGGATGAACTAATCAAAAAGTGGTCTTAAAGTGAAGGTCTTGACCAGGAAGGATTGAAGAGTAGTAGATCAAGTTGTTGGTACATAAACTTTTCTAGTGAAGCACAACCATTCATCTTTCCATAGATAGTGTAACCCTAAAGTAAAATGAGTGACCACAGTGGCAATGAAAGTCTCAAGGGTCCCTTCACTAGTCAATGAAATGCATCTAAAAATGTAGATTCTTTCTTGATCATTTGCTCTCACTAAACTACCCTAGAGTATGATACTAGTTCATCATAGGTTCGAAGGGTTGTCTCTTGTGTGTAATGGTTGGGCATGAATAAAGCTTGCTTGGTAGAAAGAAGAGTATCCTTTCGAAGAGTAGAGATCAAGCATAGAAATATTAATGGATCAATATACTATTACATAAAAAAAGAAAAAGGATGAAGCAGAACACATGCTTCTTGTAAGCATCTGGATTCACCAAGCACTCCATTTATATGCTTTTTTTGTGCAATACAGTAGCTAGTCTAGTATAGTATTTGGTAGAATGTTTGGTTCTTTTTGGGATCAATAATTACAAGTATATCTTAGCTCATAGCCCCCTTACCAATTAGACAATGTGGTAGGGCATTCCTACTTTACCTGGGTAAATAAAAGGGCACAGTAGAAAAGCATTAGTCAAGTTCTCAATATAGTAGGAATGGTGCCAATTCCCATTATCATTACTTAGAAGCTAGTTGCCTTCATGATCTATTTGAGTCCATTCACTCCTCACTCTACTAACACAAGGCAAATGATTACCTACTTTCTATATCTCGAGGTGCTTATTGCATTGCTTCTTCTGTCAAGGTAGGCAAGCATGTAGTTAAGGAGGTAGGGATATAGCTAGAAATAAAGCTAGCAAAGTATATGGTGAGTTAGTGACCTTTGCCAAAGAAGCACTAAGAGCTTTCATGTTTGTTGCTTTGTCAAAGTTAGGAAATGTTAGGTGTGAAATGGAAGTTTCACATTGAGGGTAAAAGATTAGTGTAAAAGTTTGATTCGAATAGAAGGTAATAGATTTTAAGACATGGCCCTTATGAAAGGGCACAAGAAGAAGAAAGGAAAACTATAATATGACCAATGTCGAGGAACCAGAACATGATCAAAGATTTACTTGACTACCTCTTCCAAAAAAATCAAAATTGGATCACACTTTTCAGAGATGTAGTATAATAGGAACTTATATAATAATGAAGTTATTTAGATATATAGAGTCTTAACTATTATTTCAAACTATATTATTTGAGAAGCTGTTATTATAGATAAAGTTGTTATGGATGTTTGGCATAAAAGAAGTATTTATGACATAATTTAAAAGGTATAGATAGATTAACTTACATTGACTTTTTTTTTGGGGGCTAGTTCTCTTTTACTTGAAGTATTTCTTTTTAAGTGTAATATTTTTAACATTTAGGGAAATGATGTCCTATCTACACTATAACAAAACTTCAAATTTATGACATTTTATTCCTTGATGTTTTCAAAAAATGTCATTATTCTATTTGTAATTAGACATGTCATGACTTTTTTCTAAAAACATTATTATTTGGAACATGTTTTCTATCTTTATGGCACTTACTAGATGTGTCATTGTTAAGACTAATAGATTGTTAAGACTAATAAGGGGCTGAAAATTATAAACATTGTCACTATTATAAGTGTCATGGATATGAAAATATTAATTATGAATTTATTGAATTGGAACTAATCAGTTTGTATTTTTTATTTGTAAAATATTGTAATAGATTTTAAAATGGTGCTGGCAACAAACTAGAAGAGTTGAGTGGAAGAGTCTTGGCCTGCTTCTCTATGGCTTCGTTTTTCATTTCTTTATTGATAGAATTCTCTTTGCTTATTTATATCCGTTGTCCTCTGGGGTTATTGTATTCTCACACATGATCTCATTGAATAGATTCTTACATGTTGCATGATGGGTCCTCGCCACCCTTTATAGTTAATTTAGTAGATATGTTACCAAAATGCATGATGCTTAATGGCTACCCTTGTTATACGAAAAATTTTTGTAGCTTGGCAAGACAAAATAAAAAGCTAAAAATGAGTGTAAATTAGGATCGAAAGAGAGAAATTGCAGTCAATTACTCTTGTCATCAGTTTCTACACGGCTTATTTTATGAACTATGGAAAGTTGAGTTATACATGGCTTATGCAACATATCTTCGGCATCATGTGTTGTGTTGCTATTTTGTGAAGTTTAATTAGTAATGTTTCCTTCAATCAATGCTGATTTTGTGATGTTGGTGCTTGGTTTGTGGGTGATTTTGCCGTATTTGTATTATCTGCTCCCTATTTTCAAGCTACTATTCTGCCAAAGAGTAATAATGAATTCTTTTACATATCCCATTTTTAGGCTCAGTCTGCAGTTCTTCTTGCAAGTTCCAATTTGCTCATTACAAAGGATATAGAGTGGGAAAATCTTGTTGTTGGCTTTGAGCAGATGATTATCCATTCTTTTTTATTTTTGATTTCGTGTCATTTTTATACATGTTGTTCTATCTGTTCTCTCCTCCTCTATTTTCCAGACTGTGAAAGTATGGAAAAAAAGGAGGCTATAATTCCTAAAAATGTGGGCTTTATAGTCATGTCATTTCAAAATCAATTAGCGTAAGGACCTAGAGAGATATAATGTCATATCTATAAATTCATCTAGGGCACGTATTTGTTTATTTTATGTTAGATATTACAGCAAAGTTAAAATATATTATTATCTTGTATAGAAATAGATGATTGGTAAATTAATACTCACCTAATTAAATACTTTTACTTTATTTTTTAAATGATTTCTATACATTGAGAAGTTTGAATAGAATATTACTATCTTTCTCACAAAAAGAAAAAAGAGAATAAAGGGATATTATTATTAAAACAAGAAGATGTACCATATATACTTGGGAATATTGATTATAGGAAATGAGAAATTAAACAAAGTATTTATAAAAATAATATACACAAATAAGGATATTACTATCAAAAAGAGAATATATACATTATATACCTTTTATACATGGGAATATTGATTATTGAAAATGAGAAATTAAGCAAAGTATTTGTTAAAATAAGCTACACAAATAAGGAAAATAAGATTTGGGGTCCAGTAAATATTATATAAAATTTTTAAGTATCTAGAAATAAATAAAATAATATAGTAAAAAAGAAAATACATGGCCAATTAAAATTTACCTTTTCTCAATACACTTTTTATTTTCTCTTTTTCTTATACATGTTTGATAAAAAAATCATCTTATTTTTTCTTTTCTCCAATGTAATGTCTTTTTTTTCTTATAAATTAGAGAATTAGCTTTTACCTCAAATATGATTTAAATAATTTTTCGTTAAAAAAATAACAAAAAAAGGAATAAAAACCTATAATGCATGATGAGAGGTTCTAGGATCAGATTTGGAGGAGAATAAAATATTTTTTATTAATAAATTGAATTTTCTCATATTTGACTTTTATATAAAGAATAATTAAATGATATTTTTTTGTTTATATATTTTTTTTTCTAAGAATCATACTAACTATGAGAAATAATTTCTCATGTTTAAATATTATTCTCATCATGTTGACTATGTAAACAAAGTCAACATGATTACAATATTAATGCTCATCCCTTCTATCTTTTATCTGACATGCTTATTAATATTTTATTAAATTAAATTTTGAAATTTCTTTTAACAGATAAAAAAGAGGTTGCTAAATGAATAACATTGGAATGTTGATATGTTCTTCCATTTGAAGTGTGATTACTTTTGGAAATAATTTGTTCTTTAAAAATGGATCATCATGGATCTCAAAGGATAGAAGATCGAAGGAATATGAAGATGAAGTTGAATGGTTTGTTGCATTTGTAATACAAAATTATGCAAATAAAACCTCCATTAAATGTCCATGCTTACAATGTGGTAATATGATTTTCAATACTCCTCAAAAGATTCGAGACCATTTTTTTTCTTTGGAATTGATCAAAGTTACCATACATGATATTGACATAGAGAGGCAGCTCCCAGTGGCCCACCTACCATAAGAGTAGAACATTATGATAGACTTCAATTTGATGATCAATGTAGTACAATAGAAATGGTTCAAGCTGCACATGATGATTTTCAAAATGATCCTGAATTGTTTGCAAGATTACTACAAGATGTAGAAAAACCATTATATCCTGGTTGTAGCAACTTTACAACATTGTTTGCCTTGATCAAATTATACAACTTGAAAGCACATTTTGGGTGGTCTGATAATATCTTTTCAGAGCTTTTACAAATACTTGGAGAAATATTGCCTTTAAAAAATGAATTGCCTTTGTCAATGTATGAAGCGAAAAAAATATTAAATTCTTTGGGAATAGAATATGAGAAAATACATGCATGCCCAAATGATTGTGTACTTTATCGGAAGGAGTTGAAAGATGCATCCTTATGTCCTACTTGTGGAACTTCGAGGTGGAAGATAGATAATACATGAACTAAGAGGAGAAAAGGAGTTCCTGCGAAAGTAATGTGGTATTTTCCTCTAATTCTAAGGTTTAGAAGAATGTTTCAATCATCAAAAATTGCCAAAGAGCTCATATGACATGCTGAAGAAAGTGATTTTGATGGGAAAATATGTCATCCATCAGATTGACCATCATGGATGCAAGTTGATCACAGATGGCCTAAGTTTTCCTTAGAACCTAGAAACTTGAGACTTACAATTTCTGCAGATGGCATAAATTCTCACAGTTCATTTAATAGCAAACATAGTTGTTGGCCCATTCTCATGATAATTTACAATCTTCCTCCATGGGTGTGCATGAAAAAAAAATTAATGATGTTATCTTTATTAATTTCAAGTCCACGACAACCTGGCAATAACATTGATGTCTATTTAGCACCACTAATAGAAGATCTAAAAACATTATGGGAGGTCAGAGTTCAAGTTTACGATGCACATAAATAAGAAATCTTTACATTAAGAGCCGTTCTATTATGGATAATCAATGATTTTCCTGCATATGGAAACATGTCAGACTGCACAGTTAAAGGATATTATGGTTATCCAATAGGTGGAGAAGAAACATATTCTTGTAGGTTAAAGCATGAAAAAAAGAACTCCTATACTAGACATTGATGATTTCTTCCAAGAAACCATCCATATAGAAAACAAAAGAAAGCATTTGATGGAAAACAAGAGTTTCGGTCACCTCCACAAATATTGACTGGCGAAGAAATATTAAAAAAAATCAATGGAATTTGTAATTCTTGGGGGAAAAAAAGGTTAATCTGGGAAAATCTAAAATCAACAATACAAATTGTTGGAAAAAGAAGTCCATATTCTTTGATCTTGAGTATTGGTACTATCTTCATGTTCGTCAAAATTAGGATGTAATGCATATTGAGAAAAATGTTTGTGAAAGCATTATTGGTACCTTACTCAACATTGCAGGTAAGACAAAAGATGTGCTTAATTCTCGCTTGGATATTGTAGATATGAGCTTAAGGAGCGAATTGGCACCAAGGTTTGAATCGAAGAGAACATATATCCCTCCTGCATGTCATACACTTTCTACAATGGAAAAAAAGGTGTTTTGCCTAACACTTTAACAATTGAAGGTTCCATATGGATATTGTTCTAACCTTCGAAACCTCATGTCAATGGAAGACTTGAATCTTAATGGATTAAAATCTCATGGCTATCATGCATTAATGCAATAATTTTTGCCGGTTTTGTTACGTCCTATCTTGCCCAAGCATGTGAGGAATGCCATTTGTAGATTGAGTTTCTTTTTCAATGCTCTCTGTGGTAAAGTCGTTGATGTTCCTTCATTAGATCAGTTACAAAATGAGATAGTGGTGATATTATGCTTGTTTAAAAAGTACTTCTCACCTTCATTCTTTGATATCATGGTGCATCTTACTGTGTATCTTGTAAGAGAAGTGAGACTTTCTGAACCGTTTTACTTTAGGTGGATGTACCATTTTAAAGGTTTATGAAAGTGTTAAAAGGCTATGTACGAAATCGTACTAGACCTGAAGGTTGTATTGCTGGATGCTATATTGCAGAAGAAAGAAACGAGTTTTGTATGGAGTACTTATCAAATGTGGAAGCAATTAGAATTCCTAGTATTTCAAACATTGACCAAAAAGTCGGGGCACTAATATTTGGAGGTCGTACTATGAATGTCGATTCCAATTTATGGTTACAAGCACATATTTAATTATTATAAATGACCTCATAGAGAGTGCATGCAATGGCTGAAAGTGAAACATCCAAGTCAATCAAAAAGGCAAAAGTGGTTACAAGATGAGCATGCTCCTACTTTTACCTTTTGGTTATGACAAAAGGTACTACAATGGTTTCTTAAATTTTTCTTTTCTTTTACATTAATGGTTAACATATAAATGATAACTGGAACTTATTTTTATAGGTTGAAGTTGCAATGGGAAATAATGAACCGGTATCAGAAACCCTTAAATGGATAGTTGATGGTCCAAGCCATTATGTGATGAAGTATAATGGTTATGTCATCGATGGGTGTCAATATAATACCAACGAGCGTGATGATTTACTAGGTACCCAAAATAGTGGACTTAGTATTGTAGCAATGACCATGCAAATTGCTAGTGTTAAGGATAAAAATTCTATTTTAGGGGAACTTTGTTTCTATGGAGTTATTACTGAGATTTGGGATCTTGATTATACTATGTTCATAATTACAGTCTTCAAGTGTGATAGGGTTGATAATAAGAATGGAATCAAAGTTGATGATCTTGGGTTTACCTTAGTTGACTTTAGCAGATTGGCTCATAAGTCAGATCCATTCATATTAGCCTCCCAAGCTAAGAAAGTCTTCTATGTACAAGATGAGCTTAATCCAAGATGGTCAATTGTTTTGTTAACTCCTCAACAAGACTTCATAGAAAGAGCAAACGATGATGATCCTAGGACATTTCTATTGAACAAAATCCAGTCATATCTTCTTTGCCACAAGTTAAATTATTTGATGCAATGGATGACTTTGATCAAATTTGTATTCAAGATGATTGTGAGAGAATTTGGGTTGAGAACAAATCATAAATGTATCCAATTTGTATCTTTGTTATGGTATTGTGAATTGATATGCAACTATAGTTTTTTGTATTTTAAATGTATGCTTACTAGTTAATTTATTCGTCTTTGTTATTAGATGATTGTTATGCTTTCAATTTTAGTTAATGTCAAGTTAAAAATATTCAAAACATTGATACTATTATATTTTATGCAAAGCAGCTGATTAGGTAATGCCTTTAATTAGTTAATTTTTTATTCTTTAAATTTTTTTTGGATATTTTTGTACTTTTATTAAAACATTATAATTATTTTTATGATAGGTATGGAAACATAACAACAAGATAAAACAACTACAAGAAATAGTTGTAGAGGGATAACAAGAAAGACTATGATTATCAAGAATAGGAGCAAAAGAATAAAAATTGAAGTAAAGTATAATGTTGATGGTGTTTATGTCGGACAAGCTGCGGTGCATCTCACAAGTTATTTAGGCGTATTGGCATGTACCATGGTCCCAATTAGATATAGAACTTGACACAATGTACCTAAGCAATTGAAGAATAAATTATGGGACTCCATTGAGGTAAACTAGTATTTTTTTTTCTATCTGATAACTTTTACTAATTATATTTGCAAATTTTTTTAACAACTAATAACTATGTTCATTACTTCTAGGCTGCATTTACATTGGATTGTAAAAGTAGAAGGAACTATATGAAATCAATGGGCAGGTGCTTTATATCTTTCAAGAACATGTTGACTGCAAAGTATGTCATTCCTTTCAAAGATTGGACAATTTTTGTCAAAGAAAGATTGTCTCAAAGATTTCTGGTAAATTTCTAATTATTTTCATGTCATATACTCATTTTTTCTTTACTTAATATAAATTAAAATTTGCAAGAGTTTAGAGAAGTTCAAAAAGAAAGAAGGAAAAAGCATATTTATAATCATCATCTTTATAGGAAGGGATATGCTGGTCTTGAGGAAGAGATGCTAAGTTAAAGATATTATTACTTTACTTTTTATTTTATGTTGAATTTTCCTATAGACTCATTATATTATATTTCAATATTGTAAAAGTTGGTAGAAACCAGCTTTACTAAAGTCATTGATAGAAGTGTATTATGGAAGAAAGCAATAGAGAAAAAAGATGGCACGTATGATGAAGTGGTCATTTCGGTAGTGGAGAAGATTATAAGTATAAGTTATAGAACATATATTTCATTTACGTTAATAACTTATTTATATTAACCAATATGACATTTAATTTTATAATATCATTGGGTATCAGGATAAGATGTTGTAATAGTCACAAGAAAGTAGTTTGAGTTTCAATGTAAATGACATACTTACTGAAGCATCGGGAATTCCTGAATATAGTGGTCAAGTACGAGCTAAAGGAAAGCATTATAGATCATGACAATATTTTCATTCTATGGAAGATCGTGCTTTTCTGGAATTTATTAAGGAATCACAAGAGCGACAATCAAAGTTTGAGGCAAAGATTTTATTCCAACTCTCTTAGATGGTACCCACCACACCTCAATCTGATGTTGGTAGCTCTAACATGCTCCAAAAACATATTGTCCATCCTGAAAGTGTTGAGCATCCAAAATGTCGAGTAGAAGACCACACACCTCCAATGCTAAAACCAAACAAGGTAAGTTGTATTTAATATTATGTTCTATAATAAAAATGTGTTAACACAAACTCATAATTTTCACATCAACTTACCTAATTGATTAATTCCTATATAGAAGTAATGTTACAATATAAGTTTATATAATAAATTATATTAATAAGCTCATTAAGTTATGATAACTCAATTTTGTCTAACTAATTCTTTTTTAATTGAAAATTATCAACATTAGATGATTGCATATGTTATATTGTTTCATTTTATGGGTAAGGAATTATCAATTGGTCATAGTGATAAAAGAAAATGTAGTTGCAGCTGGAAAAATGGTACTTGAATGTGGTGCTAACTTCATTGTTGATGTGAATATTTCTTATGATCCAAATGCATTACTTCTTATACCTATTCCAAGCCAAATTACCACTATTGGAGATGCTATTGGGCATCAAATTTTATGGTCTGCCCAATTAGTCATTCTTACTACTCATGGCATCTAGGTATGTGCTTTTTTTAAACAATTTTATTTAGGACAATTCATATATATACAATGATATTTTATGTTTGATAGGATTCAAAGAAATTTAAGAAACAGAGGAATAAAGAAAGAACATTGAGTTGTAAGGATGAGAATCCTGTAGATATCAAGAACTTTGCTACATTAGTTGGTCTGTTGTTAAAGGATGAGATGGTACATGCAGTAGAAATCATAGAGGATAGTTTTGGAGAGTAATTTAAAACCTTCCTCATGAAAGAAGATATGGATATCATAATTTCATCAACAGATGTGTCATCTAATTGCCTTATGTTCTATATATGGTAAGAGAAACATTTAATATGTTTTTCATATATTTTAACTATCTTATTTATGCTTTAATTTTTCATAATGAGAATTGTAATTAATATAAGTTAAATTAAATTATTAAAACTTTTAAATATTGTGTGAAATTAAATCAGGCACTTGCATAAAAAATGGTTGATGCTAAAGAGGCGGAGCAATTTATTTTGGTAAATCCGACCTTGGTTTCCAAAGCTGGATTGGGAGAAGCAAGCAAGAAAAATAGGTCAAGGGTTATAGCTAATCAGTTGATGAATGCAAATAATGATGATTTTGTTTTTATTCCATATAACCCAGGGTAAGTTATTAAACATAAGTAAGCTTATAAGTATGCATATTTATCAAATTATAAATGTTATGTTGTTACACTAATGTTAATTTTGTAGTTGTCATTGGGTTTTGGTGGTACTTGATATAAGGACTTTGATCGCTTATTACATTGATTCTTTGCATCATCATCCTTCAGATGATCTTAAAGACATTGTTAATATATAATTTTTTCCCTTAATATTATAGAATGAAGCATAGTTGGTAACAAAAATTTATTTTCTTCATGCAGGGCTCTAAGAATTCATCCACTTAAAAAACATAAATCATCAAAAAGAGAGCCTAATTGGGTTGGATTAGGGGTAAATAACTCATAAACTGAGTAATAAAATATTTAGTGTCTTCTTCTTAATTTTAAACTTAGTACAATATGACTTGCAAGTAACTCCATATATATATAATGATTTTTTTTCATTCAGTGCCCGAGACAACAAGGTAGTGTTGAATGTGGATACTATGTGATGAGATATATGAGAGATATTATTCTCGATCAAGGATATCTTACAACAAAGGTATGTGTTGATTTGTTGGTTCTCAATATATTAATGTTTTTTTTATTTTCCAATGTAATCGATAAAACTATTACTTTACTTTTCAACAGTTTAATGGGATAAAATTATACAACAAAGATGAGTTGGATGAAGTATGATCTGAATAGGTGATGTTGGTGACTCAATTAATACTTTCCTCGGTTTGAAAAGCATGAACAAATTTTGGCATTTCCAACTTTAACTTTTGATGAGGTTCATACTTTATCTCTCTTTTGACCCAAACTATGACTGAAGGTGGATTGTTAGACATAATCATTTGAAGATATTTTAGTTTTTTCCTTACACATTCATGATATTTCTCTAATTTCCAATAGTTGAATTATGTTAGTATATTGTATGCATGATTCATAGGTGTCTAAAGGGAAACTTTTTTTTTTGTGAAGTTGGAAGATCTTCCAACTTTGGAATGATCCATGAACTATTGTTAAAAAAAAGGTATTTTTCATAATGATATCAAGTTTATTACTTCTTACTTTCTATTAAATATTTTAAAATTGAATATGCAATTGGAACTTTATTATTATCATATTATCTTTTGTTTTCGTTGTCAATTATAGATTTTTTTTGTTGATTGGCTATGAAAAAAACTGATATTTCGACTTTTGGCTTCAATACTTTACCATAACATTGTAAATTACATTTTCACCCTTATAAAACACAATGATTATTTCAAGGCACAATTTTTTTTTATTACGTAGCCTTTTATTTTATTAATGAATCTAAAACTAAAAGTTGATTTGATTACTATATATATGTAATCAATAGAACTTGAAATTATATTACATAGCATCTAATCGAGTTTTTTTAATGTATTGGGAAGATGGAAAGTAATTTAAATTTTCATTTTATTAAATTTAATTAGTTTTTCTAGTGTTTCTTCAAGTAGTTTGTGAGATCTTTCAACTCACTACACAAATATATGTTTTTAATGAATTATTATTGTTTTGTATTTTAAAATATTTGATCAACTTTAATGCCATAATTGATAAAACTATTGCTTTATATTTTACCAATTACTACTAACTTTATTTTGTTTGCTGTTAGAATTTTTTTAATCATATATGTCAATTTTTATATATAATTATTTTCATGATATGTTGTTATCATTCCTTCATTTTTATTTTCAAATGCTCTATAATATTTTTTTTCTGCAAGTGTAATTAATTATTGTTCATCTTTTTGTATGTAGGTTTCCTTTTTTGGAAATTAACTTTCAACTTAGCCAAGCTAGCATGAAGCAGTTTCTTGGAGATAAGGCACAATTGGGTTGTATATATAAGAAATTTTGAATTGAATTAAAGAAATGAATGTTGAAATTGTGATATACATTTTTTTTGTTTATGAAATGTAAGAAGTCCATGTTCCCAATTGTAATTAAAAACTTTAATCTTGGTATGGATTGTAATGTATGTTTTTCTTATGTGCATGCGGTATTACAGTAACAAGTGAAAATATATTTGCAACAATTATTAAATTGATATTTAATTAAATCATTATCTTCCTTAATACTTTTACTAAGTATCATTGTATTCAAATATTTTAAGATTAATACAACAAATTATGACATTTTCTGAGTGTCAAGGTAGATTGGTATAATAAACAATGATAGTTTTTTTAGCGTCAAGGTTTTTTTCAACGACACTGCGAAAAAATAACATTATAGGCAAATACTTATTATGACAGGCTAGCAGATGACACTATCGATAAGCGACATGAATTATATTTAATGACGCTTTTTAAGCATCTTTGATTATGTTTTTTTTGTAGTGCATTGAAAAGATCACAAAATTAGGTGGGGAAGGATTATCAAGGCCTAGATATCTTGTAAGACCATAACTTAAACCAAACCCAAAACATGATTGGCTCTATCTTTTTAAAGGTCTTAAAAGATTTCTAAACTCTTCCAAGAAGTCCAAGAAGAGCCAAAGATATCTTTAGGCAGAAGTTTACTTGATATTCTAGGGTTTCCTAGGGCCCCTTGTTTATTTTTTATAATGTGAGGTTGTGACAAATAGGGTGATCTCGATATTTAATATACAAAGTATTTTCTATATAAAGAGAGTTTCCTCTCACTTGTATCCATTGAAGATTTGAGAATAATTCTTAAAATACCTTTCTCTTTAAAGTTTTTCATCTTTTTTTTTCTTGCTATTGTGTTTCTATTGTACAACATAAGAGCAAGTTGACTTTAGCTCAAGAAGAGTATAATTATTTCTAGCATAATACCGCATGTAACCATACTAAGCTTCTTGTTCCATGACATAAAGAGACTATCATCATGTTGTGATGAAGGTTTCAAAGAAAGTATATATTCATGTTGTATGGTGACCAAAGCAATTATTTTTTTTTTGTAATAAGTCATTCAAATATTTTTTTTTTGTGAATTATGGGGTGAGACACAAAATATCAGCTTCGCACCATAAGTATATTCACTTTTGTGTGAATATTACTAGAAGGATTATTACTATAATATTACTAGAAGTTCACACAAAAGTAAATAATATACTTATGAAATTTATAAATATTACTAGAAGGATTGGGTAATAAAATTAGTGTAATGTATATGGGATTATTAAATAACCTTCAAGATGTTTTGGGATGTCAATCAATCCACGTGGTGATTGGTGTATAAAAAATTTCATTACTTATTTATGGAATTGGAATACAAGGCATGGTAGACAAATATATTGAAGGAAAAGACTCAAAGTCCTTAATGACTTGGATAAACTACAAAATGACACATATTTTAACATGATATTTGTGAAAGAAAAGTTCAAAAGAATGCATACCCAGATGTAATTGAAGAAGCATTTTGGCATGGGACAACATAATTGATATATGATCAAAACTTCATAAATTCTTGATTAAGTTAAAATCTAGATAGAAAGGTATCATACCTAGTACAACAATCATTTTAGAATGGTGGGGTTAAGATAATTCAGACCATATTTTAAAAATTATTTAAATTGAATAGTCTATGATAAAATATATAGAGAATAATTCACTCAAGACAAAGAGAAAATATCTCCCATTGACATTTTGTAGGAAACATAGTTTTGTATTGATGGTCCTAGTTTTTTTGTGGTTATAAGCTAATTCTTTCTTTTTGATATGTGTGATTTTATTTCTTTGTATAGATATGAGAGAGAAGAGAAACATAATAAGAATACAAAATAATACAAACAATAGTGAGCAAGAAAATATTATAAGGAAAAAACATGGTGCTGAAAAGAAAGAAAAAAAATATTGGAAGTAGTTATCAGATTAGAATTTGAGTATATTTCATATTTATTTATTAAATCTTTCTTTATATTACAAACTTTTAAATTTAAAATCAAATATATTTTTTAATGGTATTTTAAGTTATTGTTATCTTTTTTATAATTTCATAAATTAAATGTTATATTTTATATTATATTATATTATATATATATATATATATATATAAATAATATGTTGAGTCTGCTTGAGTTGGGTAGACTAGTTTATTTATTTTGGTTGTTTTATTTTTTTGAAGGCTGAAGTATAGTAGAAAAAACACGAGATAAAATCTCATGTATTGTTTTAAAAAATAGAGAAAACTTTGTGAAAATGGGATTCTTTTCATTTTCACATAAAAGACACATGTGGTGCCCTCTTGGATGGGGGAGTGCCCCCATTCAATTCCTATAATAAAAAACATAGAACCAACATTTTTTGGGGGAGGTATAATATGCGTGAATTCGACGTGCAAGTGTGTCATGCTTCTTTTTTTATAGAAAATGAGCAGGAGCTGGAAAGAGGTGCAACATGTGAGAGAAAAAAATAGTGGGATATTGTATTTTTATTTCTTCCAGAATATGAGCTGGTTTTTTTGGATAGATTTTGTGAGTTATAGTTTCTATCCCTTTTTAATCTATAGTTCTTCCTATCTCCCTCTCTCTCTATCTCTCCACCACACATTGATTTTATATTACAATTTATGTATTTATGTGTTTGTATTTAAATTGAATATGTATGCATTGATGTGATTTATATTTTATATGTAATGTGTGTAGGTTAAATATAATTACAAAATATTATAATTTTAGTTTGTGAAATGTAGATACTACTGGGTTCTTTTTTTATGTGTGCAAGAGTGTATACCATAAGGAATTAGAGTTTAGACAATTATGAAGATTTGAAAACTACAGACAAAATCTTCTCTTCGGTCAAAAAATAGTTATACTATTTTGTTGTTGATTTTGAGCTATGAATCTAATAAATTGATCCTATCACCTAAAGAATAACACACAAAGATGTCTAGAGTATTCACCCTAAAATCACAAGTTTGCTTATTTATATTGGATTTTTGTTCTCTAGGGTTTTATTTCCTAGAAACTACTTTTGGTTCAAAATATAATTTTAGGCATATTGTACTTCATAGCTTCTACTACTTATGAAGAACTATTTAGCGTTTATTATTTGATTTAGTATTGTTATTAATAGAACTTCATTCTTTAGTTGTATCTTTTAGACTTTTATATTAAGGTTTTTAAAACTTTGGATTGTTAATTATTTGCTACCATATATAATCAACCATTATTCCTAGTACTTTGTGGCTTCATATAAACCATGGTCCAAACATCATAACCTAACAACTAGTATCAGAGTAAGGTTTTAAGTCCACCCAAAAAGTGGTACTTGAACTTCTATTGAGGAGGACATTCATCATTTATAATGTGTTGGTCTTCAATTTATGCATTATCATTATATTAATATTTGATTATTCCAATATCAATATAGTAATTTCAGATATATTTCGGGTCATATTTGATTTGGGTTGATTACTTGTGGTCAATATTGTTCTTTATTATAATGGAGGATCACTATGTAATCATAAAGTTAACTATGATCAATTATTCTATTTAGAAAAATAAAATGTATTACTACCTAGTAGTTAAATTGTTGTATGACCTAGTGAGGAAGAAAGAGAAACTTGATAAGTTGAGTGAAGAAGAATGAGAAGACCTATATCCCAGGATTGGCTCAACAATTAAGCAATGAATACGTAATGATAGTTATCAACATGTTGTTGAAGTAAGGAGGGCAGATAAGCTATGAGAGAAGCTAGAGTCTATTTTTGAAATGAACACATTTAGAAATAAAATATTGATCATTAGGTGTCTAGTTAACCTAAATTTCAAGGATGGTAATCTAATGTTGATACATATCAATATCTTTCAAGGGTTGGTGAATTAGCTCTCATCCATGAAAATGATTTTAGAAGATGAGCTATTAGCTTATCTAATGTTGATCTCACTTCTAGATAGCTATGATAACTTTGTGGTTTCCTTGAGCATGTAACTACCCAAATGTGTTATATCAATGCATGTTGTCTCATATAATTTATTGTCTAAAGAAGCAAGGAGAAATGAAAAGGGGAAAGCTTCTCATGGTATTCTTGTTTCTAAGACACATGGTAGGAACATTTTGAGGCAAACACAGCCTAATTGAAGAACTTATTCTTCCAAAGTTAGGTTGAAAAGTAGAAAAAAAATCAAGTGCTACCACTATAACAAGTTGGGACATGTGACAAACAATACTATTTTGGGAAAAGACTATAAAAATAATGCATAAGAGAAAAGAAACTCAAGGGAGTGACCAATGTCACCTTAGAAGGCGACTTGATGTTGGTTAGAGATAAAAATTTCACTAATATTATACCTTATGAGGATGATTAGTTTATTGACCCATGAGGATTATTTTATATCACCCCACATATCAACTTCTTTATTGCCTACACACTTGGTGATTATGACATAGTAAAGATGGGTAATAATGAAAAATCACAGATTTCAGGCATGGGAAACATATGTACTAGATATTCATATGATCATGATGTCTATTGGAAAGATTGATGTGATAGGTTATATGTCATTTTTGTGATAGTCGGTGAAAGCTGGTTAAGGGTGTATTAGTTATTATGAAGGGTAAGAAGGTGAGTACTTTGTATGTGACTCAGACAAAAGTGTTTGGAAACCATACACATGTTATTCATCATAAGAGTAATATTGATCTCTGACATAGGAGACTTGGTCACATGAGTAAGAAGAGCATCCAGCTTCTAGCTAGGAGGAATATCTTGTCGTTTGACTAGGGATCTTCTCTTGATGAGTGTATAGATCGCAGGGCTAGAAAATGCCATAGATCTTTTTTCCATTCTCATCCACCCTCGAAGAGATTGAATATTCTCGATCTGATTAATACCAATATCTGCTCTATGCAGAGCAAAAAAACTCATTGGGGCCCTTTAATTTTTCATTTCATTGACAATCACTTTAAGAAGGTATGGGCATGGGCATATATACAAAAACTCATTGGGACCCTTTAAGATTAGGTTTTTACTCTCTTTCAAAATTTTCATACTAAAGTTGATAATATGATAGGAAATTGACTGGTAAGAAATTGATCTCCATACGTTCTGATAATATGATAGATAATCAAGGTTAGTTTGACAGCTAATATGTATTCCATGGTATTAGATATGAAAAGATACTAGCCAAGATGCCATAATTAAATAGCATTGTTGAGTGGATGAATCATGATATTAAGGAGAGCGCTGGTGCGTGCTTTTTCATGCACATCTTTCCATGAAATTTTGAAGAGAAGCTATTTGTATGGCTGTTGATGTAATCAACATGTGCCCTATTACCACCTTAGATAGAGGTGTTCCCAATAAAATTCAGACCAAGAAAGATATCTTATATGATTGTTTGTGAGTTTTTGGCTGCAAAGCCTTCATTTATATTCTAAAAAATGAACAATCTAAACTCAATGACACTGCACATTCATGTATCTGTATAGAGCATGAGCATGAGAGTTTGGATATAGACTATGGGACTTAATTATTGAAAATCTTAAAGTAGAGATATGATATTTCTAGAGTACTAGTTTATGGATGGTAGTCATCCGAGTAGAGATGAGAGTGATACCACCGAGATTCTTATTTGCATAGATTTGGTGATGTTTCCTTTTAGAGATCAGTCTGATCAAGTGGAAGGTATTGAGTTGCTGCTTGATTTTTTTGAGCCTTAGGATACTACTAATACTTCTAAGCCACATGATATACATGAATCCATCAACCCTAGGATATACCTTTTGAGGTGGTGAGAGACCATATTCTAAATAGAATTAGGCAGGACTCTATTATTCATCATGATACATCTTTGTCTAAATTGAGAAGAACATTTAGCTCTCACCAGATATCCTTTAGACTATTAGAATACATATTACTCACTAATGCTAATGAGCCCGAGACCTTTCAAGAGGCCATCTCTTCTAAAAAAAAGAGGAATGGCTTCATGCTATACATGAAGAAATGAAGTCTCTTCATGTCAATCAAACTTATGATCTTGCACTCTTACCGAAAGAAAAGTGTGCTTTGAAAAATAAATTTCTCTTTGGCCTAAAACCTAGTAATGATGACTATCTTTCGAGATACAAAGCCCAGTTAATAGGCTAAGGGTTTAATCAAAAGAAAGAAATAAATTTTGATAGAGATATTTTCACTAGTAGTGCAGATGTCTTTTATTTGAGTAGTTATGAGTTTGGCCACAAGCTTGAACTTAGAAATTGATAAACTCGATGTGAAGGCTATATTTCTTCATGATAACCTTCATGAGACTTTTTACATGGATCAGCCTAATGGATTGATTGTAGTAGGGAAGGGTGATCTTGTTTGAAAATTAAACAAGAGATTGTATGATCTCAAATAATATTTTAAGCAATGGTATAAGAAATTTTATTCGTTCAAGGAGTCTCATGACACCTAGTGCACATCTTTTGATCAATGTGTAATTTTTTGTCTTCAGTTGGAAGATGATAGACTTATACTATTATTATATGTTGATGACTATTAGTTATTGGTCATAATATAGCACTAATTGATAAGCTTAAGGGAGAGCTAGGTCTTGCCAGATATCCTCTTGACTCTGAGATTACATATTACTCATGGATGATGATGAGCCTGAGACCTTTCACGAGAAAATTTCTTCTAAGAATAAAGAGGAATGGCTTTAGGCTATACTAAAAGAAATGAAATCTCTTCATGTCAACCAAACTTATGATCTTGTACCCTTATTGTAAGAGAAGTGAGCTTTGAAAAATAAATGGCTCTTAAGACTAAAACCCGGTGCTGTTGACTCTCAACCGAGATAAAAAGATTAGTTAATAGGCAAGGGGTTTAGTCAAAATAAAAGAATAAATTTTGATGAGATATTTTCTCTAGTAGTGCGGATGTCTTTTATTTGAGTAGTTATGAATTTGATTGCTAGCTTGAACATAGAAATTACTAAACTCGATGTGAAGATTGTATTTCTTCATGGTGACCTTAATGAGACTTTTTATATGGATCAACTTAATGGATTGATTGTAGTAGGGTAGAATAGTCTTGTTTGTAATTTTAACAAGAGATTGTATGATCTCAAATAATCTTTTAGGTAGTGGTATATGAATTTTTATTCGTTCAAAGAGTTTCATGGCTTTCAGTATGCATCTTGTGATCACTGTGCATTTTTTAGTCTTCAGTTAGGAGATGATAGACTTATACTATTATTATATGTTGGTAACATATGGATTATTGGTTGTAATAGAGTACTAATTGAAAGGCTTAAGGGAGAGCTATGAAAAGTCTTTTCTATGAAAGACTTAGGCCTAGTAAAGTAGATTTTAGGAATGAGTGACATCTGGGATAGGCCTTCTAGGCATATTTGGTTATCTCAAAAAAGATACATTAATAAAATTCTTAAGATATTTTTTATGAATGAAGCTAAGTCTGTCTCAACTTCCTTAGCTAAATATTTTAAGCTGAGTACCATGCCTAGTCCCAAGACTGATGAGGAAAAGAGAGAGATGAGTCTTGTTCCCTATGCCTCAGTAGTTGGTAGTCTTATGTATGTTATGAGTTACACTAGATAATAAATAGCACATGCTATCAATATTGTTAATCATTTTCTCTCAGACCAAGGAAGATATCACTGGACTGCAATAAAATATATCCTGAGATACTTACGAGGGACTTCTTAGCTATCTTTTCTGTTTGGGTAGGTTAAAACCTATACTTCTTGTATATACTAATGCTGATATGGTTGGTGATTTAGATTCATATAAATTGATCTCGAGTTAGCTTATAACCTTTGGAGGGGGAGTAGTATCCTAACTGAGGTGTAAAATGTGTCGGGCTGGGTCGACATGGCACGAGGCACTGCACGATTCGACCGAGTCAGGCCCGGCATGGCATGGAAATTTTCAATGTGCGTGCCCTTGTCGAGCCTGCTCACGGCACGAACCATGCCATGTAGTGCCGAGGCTAACCGGGCCTCGTGCTAGGCCAAGAACGACATGGTACAGTGGCCTGTGGGCACGGTACCTTGGTACAACCCGAGAAACCACCCGAGTGGCTGAGCCTGACAGATCCAGAAAGCACCCGAGTCCGATTGCCCACCCCACCCCCCCCCCCCCCCTCTAATTTTTATGTTTTTCAAAAAAATAAATTTTCATTCTCTTTCTAAGATCTCTCTCCTAAAATTCTCTCTTAAGATTTCGGCTCGGCTTTTCAGGACTTGCAACTCAGGCTCGACTTTGGTTGGTGTTTGCATTGATCTTTGGAAGTTGGATTTGGGGTGCACGTACTTTACCTTTACACTACTTTACGGGTATTTCTATTTTTTTTATTTAGTTAACTCTTAAGTCTTAACATAATATTTAAAATTAATTAGTTTTTTACTCTCTCTCTCTCTTTCTACTCTATAATCTATTCTTTTTCTAAAAATAATCAAAAAAAATGTCAAATACTAATAAAATTAATTTAAATTTAGAAAATGAAAATCTTACACAAATGTTTGAGGCTGCTAAAACTTTGGTTTCTCCGGTCGTCTCAATCCAAACATCTAAAAAACAAAAAAACTAGGAGGACTTCTGTAGTTTGGACTCATTTTAATATAATAAAACAAAAAATGTTAGGGGTGAGGAAGTAGAAATGACAGTATAAATATTGTAAAAAAAATTTAACTTGTAAGAGTGTGTTTGGAACTGGGCACCTTAAGAGGCATGCGAAAATATGCACAAAAATATATAGCACATTAGATCCTAGGCAAACCCTACTCAACAGTGCATTTTTTGAGGCTGGATCCAGTTCACTCTCAAAGTTTACCCCCTTCATATACCATAGTGAGTTGGGTAGAAAAGGCAGACCAAACTTATCACCATGACGGGTCTTCTGATCAGATTTTCGGAAGATCCAAGATTAGTAAGTATTATGTAGACATATTTTTAGTCTGCTTATCATAGGATTCCTAGGTCCACATCTAGGAACGACATCTAAACTAAAATATGATAAGTTAGAAAAACAAATAATAATTAATGAATTTAGGGCATATAGTGGAGTGGTGTCTGTGATGTCCGATATCTAGATGATTCACGACAATGCATCTTATTCATGTCTTACTGTCCACTATATAGATTCTAAATGGACTCTAAATAAAAATATTTTAGGATTCTCTGAGATTTTCCATACTCATGATGGCCTGACCATTTTTGAGTATTTTATGAAGATCTTTAGAGAATATAAAATTCAAAATAAAATTTTTAGTATCACATTCGATAACTCATCTAATTATAGAGTAGCAATTAACATGCTTGTTAGGAATATTAAAGACGAACTATTAAGAGAGATTTTTCACATCAGATGCATGTGTCACATGATTAACTTGATTTTACAAGCGAGGATGAATGTGCGTTACCCTGCTTTGGAAAACTTACGTAACTCACTAAAATACATTCGCACATCTCGTAGACAATAGGAGTTAGGTTATCTTTGTTTGTCGTGAATCTTAAAAGGATGAAATTCCAATCGGATGTGAGACACCTTTGGAATTACATTTACCTGATGTTGGAATCATGTGTTGGATATGAAAATATGATATCCGACTACGTCTATAGTAAGAGTGACGAACTTATTATTGATGACACTAACTGGGCTTCAAGAATTTCATTTATAAAATTTCTGAAGATTTTTTATGGCACGATGAACATGTGTTTGTCAGTTTATACTCCCACATGACTTGTTTACACTCAGGTGCATATGCAATATTAGTAGTATGTTTAGGAAGTATCGAGCTAACCCGACACTTAGTCATATGATTACAGAGATGGAAACCAAGTACTTAATGTACTGGTCCACCATTTCATCTCTTTATTGTCTCGCTGCATGTATGGACCCTAGGGTTAAGGTGGAAGGGGTAGATAACATTTTGACTTATATTTCCTCATGCATGAACTTGGAAGACCCACTTATGGGTTTATTCACAAGAAGTTCACTAACCTTTTCACATACTATGATACTAGGTATGGTGGTGGTGGTAGTAAGGCTGTGAGTACGGACATGGATATCATATTCAGGGATGATGATTTTTCCATTCAGTTAGCAAGGGGGAAATGATGGGGTATTTTGTCGAATAGGAGCGGGTTATCTCGGTACATAAATACCAATTACTACTCAATCCTATCACATATTGATACTAAGATTTTGATAAATTACAGTGGTGGAAATTATATAAGTCTACATTTCCCATGCTATCTAAGATGACATGGGATCTACTGACTCCTCTAGTGTCGAGCATAACATCGGAGTCTACTTTTTCTGTTGTAGTGAATGTGATTTCAGATAAGAGATCAAAATTACGTCCAGATATGGTTGAGGCTTTAGCATGCATTAAGGATTAGGAGGATTAGAGCTTTGGCATTAATGATTGTGATAGGACTCAGATTGCAACGAAAGCAGATGAGTTGATTGCTGATGATCCATATGATCGTGATTTTGATATTGAGGTTGAGGATGATAATGATACTACGATGGACGATTGATAAGGTTGCCACTTGATGTCTGATGGTTGATGATTGCGAAATTGTGACATGACGACAGTTACACTTATGTTACAATTATGCTTATGCTTATGAGTTATGCTTGATTCTGATTTTTCATTTCGATGTTTTGCACTCATTTTATTTACATTATTTTTTTTCATTTTTCATTCGATTTAAATTTTTATTCAATATATAAATAATTCATTTTTCATATATAAATTCTAAAATATAAATCTAATAAATTATAATCTACTTAATACATAATTTAAACAAATAACATAAAAAAATAAACTTTTTAACTATTCAAAAATTTACAATTTAAATATTTTTAAACATTATCTAATTTATATTTTATAATTACATAAAAATTAAAAAGTAAAAACAAATAAATAATTTTTTTAAATTTTTTAAACCAGCCCGTACGGGCATGACCCGGCATGGTTAAAAACTGGCCATGCCGGTGGGCTATGCAATGCCTACCCTGAAGAAATCATGTTGGGTCAGACACGACGTGGTTACTATACCGTTTTGTGCATGGCCCAGCACGGTAGCATGGTTGGGCAGCCTAAAACCATGTCAGGCCAACCCACCACGGCCCGTTTGAGACCTTTAATCCTGACAATCCAAACTATAAAAGTACATAGCACTATCCAGCACTGAGATTTAGTTCATTGTAGCACCTGAAGATTGCAAAGAAACTTTATGAATGAAAATATTTCTTATAGACTTGAATATGTGACAAATATATATGTGTGCATATATATATATAGTATGATGTGATAGTCATAAATACTATTTATCTTTCTAAGAATTTAACCTTCCACAATAGGTCGAAACAAATTGATGTATGGCTATGATATCACTAGATACAATACAATGTGTATTTGATGAAAAGTTAGTTGTATTTAAAAAAGTACATATAAATAAAAGGTCACCAATATGTTCATGAAATCTCTATCATCGACAAAGTTTAATTTTTTTAAGTTTTGTGTTGGTATGTGTCTCCCCACTTAGGGCAGAGGGAGAGATTTATTGGTCTGCATGAGTTAGGAAGATCGGTTTATTTATTTTGGTTGTTTTATTTTTCTAAAGGCTGTGAAGTATGGTAGATCAAACACATGGGATAAAATTAGAGGTGTCAAACGAGATGTTCCAGGCAGGCCCGACCCATTTTTTTCAGGCCCTACCGTGCTTTCTTGCAGGGTCAGGCACGGCACGGTTAATGTACCGTGTCGTGCCTGGACCGGCATGGTTTTGTGGGGGTTCAACCCGGCACGGGCCCGTGGCACGATTCGCCTGGTTCGGCCTAGTTGGGCCGAACCCTAATTTAAAAAAAAAACATAGGATTTCGGCGTGCCCGAAACCCTAATTTTAAAAAGATTAGGATTCGGGCGGGTCCGAAACCCTAATTTTAAAAAAAATCAGGGTTTCTGTGCCCCGTAACCCTAATTTAAAAAAAGTTGATTTCGGCATGGTACCGTGCCGACGGGTCATTGTATCATGTTGGGCCAGGCACGACATGAGGCTCGGTTGGCCTTGGCACGACACAGCATGATACTGACATGGTTGAGCACAACATGAACGCGGGCACGGTAAATTTCCCTGCCGGGCCAATCCAGGCACGGCCGAATCGTGTCGTGTCTTGTGTCAGGCCAGCCCTGTTGACACCTCTAGATAAAATTCCATGTGTTGTTAAAAAAAATAGAAAAACTTTGTGAAAATGAGATTCTTCTCATTTTTACAAAGAGGGCACGCGTGATGCCCTCTTGGATGAAGGAATGCCCCCGTCTGATTACTTAAATAAAAAATGCAAAACCTACATTTTTTGGGAGGTGCAGTGCTCGTGAATTTGATGTGCTAGTGTTTTGCATTTATTTTTTTTAGAAAATGGATAGAAGCTAGAAAGAGGTGCAGTGTGAGGGAAAAAAACTAGTTGGGTATTGTATTGTTTTTCTTCCAAAATACAAGATGGCTTTTTGGGTAGCTTTTGTGAGTTATAGTTTTTGCCCCTTTATCATTTCCAGTTCTCCCTTCCTCCCCCCTCTCTCACCTCCACACTTTGATTTTTTATTCTAATTTATGTATGTATGTGTTTGTATTTAAATTAAAATATATGTGCATTGATGTAACTTATATTTTCTATGCATTATGTGTGTAGATTATATATAATTACAACATATATAATTTTAGTGCATTAAGTGTGGATACTAGTGGTTTCTTTTTTTTTTTTTTGCATTAGTGTATGCCTTAAAGAATTGGAGTTTGGATACTTTTGAAGAATTAAAAGCCACGGACATAATCTCCTCTTCAGTCCAAAAATAGTTATACTATCATAATATTAATTATGAGTCATAAATCTAAACAACTAATCCTATCACCTAAAGAATATAATGGAAAGTGATCTAGAGCATTCACCCCAAAATCCTAGATTGATGTATTTGTACTGGTTTCTGATCTCAAGGTTTTTATATCCTAAAAATTATTTTTGGTCTAAAATATAATTTTGGGCATATTCATACATCATGAACTTTTAGTATGCGTGAAAAAATCTTTAGTATTAATCACTTGATTTAGAATTGTTGTTGCTTGAACTTTATTTTTTATTGGTTGTATCTTTGGACTTTTATATTGAGATGTTTTTATTTTGGGTTGTTAATTATTTGCTTCCATTATTTAATCAACCATTATTTATGATAAATTGTGGTTTCACATAAATCAAAGTGCAACATCCTACCCTAATAATATAATATATAATATATGCAATGACTAAATCCATAAGTAGGCTAGACTAAGGCCTTGGGCCTTTAGGTTTGAGTCAAACAAAATTGAACCCACTTCACAGTTAACAAAAATCTAGGTTATCCTAGGTTTGGTCCAAAATATATCCGACCAATCCAAGCTAACCGACACCACACCTAAGCTTGCTTGGACCTATCTATACTATCAATATTGCTCCTCAGCTATTGAATTAGGCACATGTCAAGGTTGGCATGACCAATTTCCCATGGCATAGTTCATGATAAATTTAATGATGGCTCAACTTGACGTGGGATGTCTTGAGTTGCTAGCGAGCCACCGGGACATGTCGAGCTACCTTATTAAAAAATTTTCTATCTCAGCATGACCCATTCTCCATCTCTAGATATGATAATCCAATTGATACATAGCTAGAACTTGCCTTTTTCTTGTGGAGAGAATAACATAGAAGCAATATCATTTATAGTTATTTTTCATGTTTTATTTGCATGTTTATGATTTTGCTTGGTTACTTTTCAAAACACTAGATCTTTTTATTTAATTACCTTGAATGAATATTATTCAATATTGAAAAAAGGTGCTATGATGATTATTAGTAAATTCATTTTTTCCTAAAAGACATCTTCTATTTTTTATGATCAGATAAACTAAATAACGAAATTATGGATTGAAGGGTTAATCTTCGAAACTTTTTTAACAAATATAAGAATTTTATTTTAAAATTTAAAACTAGAAATCTAATATCCTAACTAGCTAGGAAATTGTGTGTTCTAAATTCCAACTAATATGGTACTCATCCAGAACTTTATCTTTTACAAGTTTAGAATCTAATAAATTTTACAAGTTCTTGAGAAATTATTATCAAATTAACTAGAAACCAAGTTTACTTATGTTTCACTTTGGAACCTCCGCTCCAAGTTAATCAATCTCATTGGATGTCCTTAAGAGCTAGATAATGGTAGTTCAATAGTTCATGTTAGGTAATTTTTGACCACACATGAACTAACTTAAGTGAAAGAATATGTTTATAAATTATTTTTGACCTCACATAGTTGAACACATGATCGCTCCTTAGTTGATAAGTTATTGTTTTAAATCAAAAAAAAAATTAAATAACTAATTCAAATCTATGTTAACAAAATAAGCAAATGTAAGTATAAAATGTGTAGATTCCATGTATGCCTTTTAATGGCCATACAATTTTTGATTATTCATAGTTACAAAATTCATAATTTTTTTTCATCTTACCTACACAAAGGGCTAGAATTTGTTTTTAAAATTCAACTTATGTATTACCACATGCCTGGATACTTTTCCAACACATTCAATTAAATCATTTCTTTTTTCTTATCATTTAAAATCAAAGGAAAAAGATAAAATTTTTTCAAGTCTAATGAAATTCCATGTTCATGGAAACGTTTGACACTTTTTTATATTCCTAATATATAAGTGATTAGTACTCAAAATGTATAGTTATGTATAGAAATTTTATTATTGCTTGTATACTTTTAAGTAATAATGACAAGTGATTAGCCCGATTAACAGACAATGGGTCTTAAAATGTCATGCATAAATTTTTTTAAAAATTTTTAATGTTTTCTTTTTTAGATAAGACCTAACATTTCATGTGATAATTTGAGTAGCACGTATTGATTCAAAGCAAGCAAGCAAATTCAGTGATTATAAATTGAAAAATGGGTTTGGAGAGATTTATGAATTTGCACAAAGTCTAGCAAGTGAAGACATCCAAGTTATGCAAGTAGAAATTAAGTAGTAAATTATATTTTATCATATGTGTTAAAAAAATAGAATCCACATCAATAATTTGAAAATAGAAAATTCAATCCTTAAAACAATAAAATAAAAAAAAACACAATAAAAGAAATACAAGCTAAAAGGGATTTGGATTGGGATACATTTCAAGGAGGGGGAACCTCATTTTATAGAAGAAAATGGTGGAAATCTCAAATGGAATTCCAATGTGGGCAAGGTGATGTTTCACCTACCCTTATTAATATTACATTCTCCCACTTGAAAATTGTCTTTCTCGCTTGTTTATGTTTGCTTATATTCTTACTAAGCCACATGAAATTCTACACCATTCAAGCTTGTTAGTATTGATTAGTTTGGTCAAAGCATCTGATATGTTCTTATCATTGTGAATCTTTTGCATATCCACACTTTCTTCTTCAAATTTCTCTCATACAAAATGATTTTGTACTTTGATGTGTTTTGTCTTCAAGTAAAATCCTAGATTTTTTACTAAGTTTGGAGGACTCTGACTATCACAAAATAAAGTAACTTTATTTTATTTGTGCCCATGCTCTTCCAATAGAATCTACAACATGATTACCTATTTACTAGCTTGTGTAGCTACAAGATATTCTACTTCTATCATAGAAGTACAATAGACTATAACTTTGAAACCTAACTTATAAATCCTCCAATAAGAGTAAAAATATAGCTCATGGAAGACTTGTTATTATCAATATCTTCTACATAGTATACATCAACATAGCATCTGGAAATAAGGGAGCGAGGTAGAAATTGAAAATCTTCTACATAGCACTCCAATATTCTATGCTAGGATTTTCCATGAATCGACTGTCACTCCCACATCATGTGTAATGTCTGGTCTTATACAAATTATTATAAACAAAAAGCTTCTCACTACATATGTATATGGTACTTGTGACATCTTCCTCTTTTCTTATTTTAAACTAGGACACATACCTTGAGGTTACCTTAAAATTAATACGAAGTGAGGTAGAAATTGGCTAACTACCTTGCATGTTGAAGCATCACAAAATCTTGTTAAAGTAGTTTTCTTGAGAAAACCAAATCTTACTATTATTTATATCTCGGTAATGATGAGATGTCACATCATCATTGATTCTTCTCCTTTTCTAATTGATGCAACACATGCATTAGCTTCCTTTACTATTTTTCTTTTGAATATAAATAAATTTTTCATAATATTTTCTATCTTCATGACCACAAGTACACCTCTCATTAACTTTATCATACTATTCTAAATATGAGTTTTACACCCAAGACTATCTATTTGACCAAGAGATAATAGATTTTTCTTCAAGTCTATCATATGTCTTACCTCTTGAATGATATGAACTATACCATCAAACATTTTTGATTTGATAGTACTGATACCAACAATCTTCAAAGAATGATCATCACCAATGTGCAAAACCTCATGAGATTAGTTCATATTTGTGAAATCAATCTCTTCAAGATGTCATGTGCCATGAAGCTCTTGAGTCTAGCAAGTACACATCACCAAACTACTTTTTGTTTTCACATATTGTTGTCACCTTACTATATAAGATATTGTCATCATCATTGATACTCACTATATTTTCTTGAGTATTTGATAACTCATCATCCCTACTATTTTGCTTAAATCAACAATCTCTTTTGAAGTGTCCTTTATTGTCATAGTTGTAACATTTAATACTTTTCTTACTTATTTTTTTGATCTACCATAATTTTGACTCCCACTAGGGTCACACTCTATTCATCTCTCTTTTATCATCATCAAGGCTTCTACTTGATATGTATTTGTATATCTATCTTCTATATTTATAAATCTACTTTCTTTTTCTGGGATAATAGAGAAAATATCATTAAAGATTAGATTATCTATCAGAATACAATTCATCCGACTGATGATGAGTTGAACATAGGAATTAGGTAGACTTTGAAGTAAAATTTTATCACGTTCAATTTCTTCTATTTTATGACCTAACATAGTAAGTTGAGAAAATATAGTATTCAAAATGTTATATAATCAGTTATCATATTAGTTTCCATCATTTGAAGGGTATAAAGTCTTTACTTATAAAAGATCTTTTTGTAAAGTGACTCCGCCTCATATAATATTGTGAGAGTATCCCAAATTTATTTTTCTTTATTTTTTACTACCATACTCATCAATAATCTATCAACTAGTACCAATTGTATCAACAATGACAATATCATCTTTCTTATACTTATCTTCAGGGATCCTAGTGGGCTTTTTTCCAATTGTAGCTAAGTAATTATCATTCCTCAAAATTGGCTTAATTTTTATTTTCCATAATGAAAATATTCTTGTTGAATTTTTCTACTTCAAATTTTGCAACTATTTATTTCACTTTTACTATGAACAGTAGCCTAGAATAATAGTAACTTTTTATGTTAATACACCAAAAAAAAGTTCCTAGTTAAGTGGAGGGATGTTGTACCCTCTTAAAAATCATAGACCTTGAGGCTCTGATTGCTTTTTTGATAGAAATTTTATAGATATTTATTAACCAAAAAAGTTACTATCTAAACCCCACATTAATAATTGGGATACATTTCAAGGAGGGGGGCCTCGTTTTATAGAAGAATAAGTTGAAATCCTAAAAGAATTTCCAATGTATCCAAGGTTATGTTTCACCTACCCTCATTAATGTTACAACATGTGAAATTTTTCAAATAAATATGAATCAAGTTGTGATCATAGTTTGTGATTTCCATCGCTTTTTGAAATTCCAAAAAAAAGGTTTTGAAATCTAGATGAGGACTATATATAAGATTTTCATATTATATTGTGTAAAAATTGTAAATTAATAATTTTTATGAGTTATTGAGATCGAACATGTGTCACATGTAAAAAAAAAATTATAATGAATGGGAAAGAAAGTGCGAAATGGATTATTATTCAATTAGTTTTAGATGAAAGGTTGTTTTAATTATTTTTGTTCCTCTTTCTCTCACTTTCTCTCTAAGTCTTTCTCCCCTCTATGTATTCATACCTTGATCTCATGTTTATTTTATTAGCACATCATTAAAATTTATAAACATATATGATGGGTAGCTAATTCTCATTTTTCTTGTGGGAAGAAAGATATTCAAAGATTATATTTATTTATTTGGGTATTGATTCATGAATTACAAATTCAATAGTAATATCTAATTAAACAATTGCAAATCTTTATTTCTCTCTTAAAACACTTTTGATGGAAATTATTTGATCAATTATTAAGATTTGATCAATGTTTATTATTAGATTTATTATGTTCTAAGTGATAAAATGAAAAATCATTGAATTAAAATTTGAGATAAAGTTTACAGGGACAACAAGGTTACAATTTTATATCAATTATTTTTTCTATTATTTACTATTCTTATTTCAAATCATTAAAAATCAGAAGCTAATTACAATGAATAATAGCCTTTGAACCTATTCAAACTCATAGTATTTCTTATTTATGTTGAACTTTTTGTATAATTTATTAATTCAAATCATGATATTTATTATTATTTTTTTGATCACTTATACCAAGAGAACTCATCCAATTGATGATCATACACTTAAGTGGTATCGGAATCATTGTTCCATAGACCATGCTTAAATTAGAATTTTACTAGATAGTTATATTGTCAAGGATAGTGCCAAGTATTCGTGACCTTTTTTCTTCACATTTAGATTTTATATTTCTTTGTTGTGAGTTTTCATTAACTTTTAAAAGTTATTTTATTATCTTTTTCATCATGAATTTTCATGAACTATCATGGAAATCACTTTGTATGTCATATTGGATATGAAACATTCAGTGAATATTTAAAAATTCAATTTGTCTATTCTTGTAATTCTTTTAATATCTATATTATCAGATATAGAACATCAAAATGAATAACTAACAATATATCATAAATTTAATCATGCTAATTATCCTATAAACCAAATTGTTATAGACCATATACATCAACCCTATTACATTATACCAACATTCGTATTTGTTATCATATAATGATATAGTATACCACATATTTTGATATTCTATGGTGTGGGAAATGAAAATCCTTACTGACATACAATAGACATCGAAGAAGTATGCCATATATTATAATTTATAATTTATCATGAATTTTCTCATGCCAATTATTCTATAAACCAATTTGTAAAATATAGAACATCAAAATGAAGAACTAGTAATCTATCATGAATTTTCTAATGCCAATTATCTTATAAACTAATTTTTTTAGAGACCATTTCTATTTACCCTTCAACATTAAACAACCATCTATACACATTACCATTAAATTCTTTATAATACTGCATCCTTTGATATTCTATGGGTGCAAAATGAAGATCTTTTCTAACATATTTTAACAAAGAGAATCTTATGTTACTTGATGCATCTAAAATTATTCCCCTTCACAGTGAAAGAAATGAATAAATTTGGGATGGATTCTTTGAAGCCACGAATCATAAATATATATGTTAATTTGTAACCATCATTTCTAAAAAAAAATTTCTATCTCATCTCACAAGTATGAAAAAGAATATCAAAGTTTCACTTACATGGAGAATGAAATATTTTATAAAAATTGAATGAGATATATAGATAATATTGAGTTACATTTATAATGAAAAAATAGAACATATTAAGCAAGTGTAAGAGACAATCTGTTGTATATATTTCCTGAACTCAAGCATTTGTTGGATAAGAAAAATGTTTATGCTTGAAATGGGGGCTAGATGTACTATCAAGGAAAGCATCTTTAGCTAGAACAATACAAATATTGGTGATGAGAGAACAAAATAATAAAAAATAGAAAAGATGAATTGTTGAGACAAGTCAAACCATGCAAAAGTATTAAGTAAAGTTATAATACATGTTTGAGGAACCACGCAAATTTCTCATGGAAGAATAATCAAGCACAACCTTTTCATCAAGCTTCTCTTATGGAATATGCAGCACAAACATGAGCAAGGTAATGAGAGATTTTATTGGAAGCCTAAAGTTTTCAATTTGCATAGCAATAAAAAGATGGACAACATGTAGAAGTCTACTCTAATCTTATCGAGTTTCAAATAAATGCAAGAAAAATAGAAATTTCCTATTCAGCCATATCCTAGTCTCAATGATATTCATGAAGTAGATTGCTCATGTGGGTGTTTTATCATATTAGATGAAGATAAAATCATTATTACCTTGAGGAATGGAAGTAATTAGAGTAGTTAAGACCTAAAATTCTAAGTTTAAAAAAGAAGAAAATCAAGCTTCTAAGACATGATGAAATTTTATTAGGATATGGCTAAACAGTCTAAGAAATTATAAATGATGAAGATAAAATCAATTAAGGATATATAGCTATGGGGACATGATGAAGAATCAATATCTAAGAAAGACATGATCAAGATAAAATCATAGTAGATGAAAATCAATGAAATTCTATGTGAAAAAGAGAAGAATTGATTAAGGATGTGAGAAGGGTAGTTTGTTAAATTTAAAAGATTGATGAAATTCAAGAAAACATAGTAGTGATAGAAAATATATTCAGTCGACACTAAGAAACGAGAGTATATGGCTATGGGGAAACTCAAAGAATTGATGAAAATGAATGGAAAGAAGAGTCTAAGAATTTTTCAAACTATCAAAAGCATTCAAAAAAGATGAATTCAGTTTTTCAACCTTTTTCATAACCTCTTCATGAAAGAAAGAAGAGGTTAACGGCTGCTAATTTTTGAAGTATTCAAACAAGTGATATTGAACATTCAATTGTAGGAAATGATGAAACAAGTTTTTGCCTAAGCAAAATTTCTCCAAAACTTATGCATGGTTTAAAGGGGTTTAAAATTTTATAAGAGGGAGTTTTTAACTAAGTTTCATTATTGATTGCATGACCTTGTGAAATAAAAAGGTCTATCCAACCCTAAAATTTTAGTGAACATTAATGATTCTTATGTTGAAAAAATGCTATTGGATTTCAAAGCCTGTTTGAACAATTTTCTTTACTCGAATTAGAAGTAACTAGAATCATGAAAGAAAACTTAAATTTATTACATTCACTTGCTTATCTTTTGAGTAAGATTCTAAAAGAAATTTTCAATGATGCATTGGTGCAAGTTGATAAATTACATTATCTTGTTATCTTTGTGGTGCTAGGTTGAAGACTATAGAAAAGAGTCAAATCATGACCATATTATCCTAAAAAACCCACCCTTGCTAGGACCAATATACTCATCAAATTTCAAAATGAGCTGAAGCAAATTACATTTGAATACATGACTATAGAACTCAATGTCTTTCATATATTCAAGATGAGTATCCAACTTGGTGGGGAACATTTACAAGAATTATGTATAATTGAATCACTAGTGCAAGAGCATTTTGTGGATATGATGTATGGAAAATTCAACACAATCAAAAGGATTTGAAGCCAATTATAGAAGCTACACTATATTGTTCAGACTAGAATATCCAATGAAATTTTTTATAATATGGTGACAAAAGTGCACAAATTAAATTTCCAAGCTATTCATGTTTGTGGTACTCTATGAAATTTTACAGTGTCCTAGAAAGGTTACATGAGTAGTAAAAAATAACTATCTATCAATTTTATCCTCAAATTATTACAGAGCACAGTAAAATATGAATATTTGGAAGAATGCTAGAAAAATTCATTGATACTTTTTTTCCAACTTATGACTTTTGAAGAGTATTCTTGTTGAATATTATTGAGGGGCATAAAGAAAAATTAGATAGAAAATTTCAAACTTATTAAGAATTAGTCTCATAGTTTTCATGCTTTATATATATTTAAAAGAGAATGAAAAGCACTTTTGACTACTTGATAGATGACCTAAATCGAATTTGCAAGATATAATGCAAGATAAAGCAATGCATATTTTATATTTATGCGTACAAAAAGAATGAAAATGGTCTTGAGTAATACCTTCACAAATCTTCAAAGGTGCATGCTTAGCATGTTTACTGATATGTTAGTGTTAATGAAAATATTTATGAAGTATTTAAACATATATGATGATAGGATAGAGATTAGTTGTTTAATTTGGCATGAGTCTAGAAAAGGTATATTGGGATTCATTTGGTGTTAATTTGTCAAAGGATCACTTTTTACTAATATAATGTCGACTATTCAATTTCTTGGTCATTTCAAATAGTATAGAAGGTTCATCAATAACTTCTAAACTTTAGAAAACCCTTTGTGTGGAGTTCTCATTAAAGATACAAAGTTTCTTTGGAATTACAAGTGCAAGGAAAGCTATGAAACAGTTAAAGTATTATTGACTAATTTTGTAATCGTGAGTCTAGCAAATTGAGATTTCCCATTTAAAGTTATGTGCAATACAAGTAATTTTTAACTTGTGATAGTTTTCAAAAATAAAAGACGGACTGGGAACTTTATGTGATATACTATGCAAGTAAATCTCTAGATGAAGATTAAAGAATGATTCAACCATGGTAAAGAAGCTTGTTGCCATGGTGTTTGTAGTGTGTAATGTTTCAAACATATTTTGTGAGGTATACCAACATTATATTCATAGACCATTCAACATTAAAATATCTTTTAAAGAAACAAGGTATCAAGGAAAAGTATATGTGGTGGATACTATTTCTTTTAGAGATCAACTTGAAAATCAAATATAAAAAGGGCATTGAAATATGATGATAGATCACATGTCAATAATCTTCATCGAATACATCTCTCTCAACCAATATATATATATATATCATGGGTAATCTATTTATGGTTTTGGATACTTCTTCATGATATGCATACTTAGGAAGCTATCTTGAAATTGATAAAATACCTATAGAATAGCAACAATAAAAAGAGAATTTTTTTCCTATCTTAGGTTTATGATTATTTTTAGTTGGAATCGTATTTATAAAAATATTGTGGATATCAAATAATCCTAGTGTGTGTTTTTCTAGAAGAATTATAAGATATCATAATGCATTATCATTTATATTTGTGTAGTGCGCACATTGAACTCAAAACCCTAGGTTTGAAGTGCAACAATTAGGTTTCTATTGTGGACAATTTATAATAGAGAAAGGGATAAAGAGGACTAAAAAAATATAAATCTACAAATGGATAAATTGTTCCAAGGTAAAGAAATTCAATAAACAAACCTCTTAAAAAAGACCAAAAACACAAAAAAAAAAGAGTTAAAAATGTCATATGATTCTAAGTATAAGACAAATGTTCAATTAAAATCCACAAATAATGCATAGATACATATTCTAGAATATTCGGGGAATAACCAATTCCTCATCCTTAAACAGATTAAATAATATGATAAAACACTATAATATTTCATTACTAATGTTAGTGGAGCCAATGGTGGATATAAGTTAGCTGGAAAACTTCAAAAACAAGCTAGGTTACAATAATGCTTTCTCTAATAAAGTGAGTAGAATATGAGTCATATGGAAAAACTCTATAATCAACACTAACATTGAAGAATATGACTAAATTATTAATCTTAGTCTGAGTAAAGGTGTAAAAGGTATTATTTCAGTAGTGTATGCGAATAACTCTAAAGAAAAAAGAAAGGAACTATGGAAAATCATGAAGGATGCCTCAAATAAAAAACTACATGGATAATAGGAGGTGATTTTAACATGATTAGAAATGCGACAGAGAAAAAAGGTGGCAGACCAATTAATACACAAGCTAGTGAACACTTTAATGAAATGATATCTAGTTGTAATCTATTAGAGGCTGGTTTTTTAAGTTCAAACTACACCTGGACTAACAACTGCAAAAAGAAAGGAGCTATCTGGATGAGGCTGGATAGAACCTTTTTCAATACCAAATGGACAGGTTCTTTTGGCAACATAGGTGTCACACACTTGAATAGAACATGTTTAAATAAAAAGCCACTCCTTATTAACTTACAAAAGATAGAACCCAAAAAACATCTTTCACTTTCCAGAATATGTAGTGCCTACATAAGGACTTCCAAGACATTGTGAAAAAGTCTTGGTCTCACCCATCAAAAAGCAATCCAAATCAAAATCTCACGGAAAAACTAAATAGACCGAAATCAAGACTAATAAATTGGACTCAAAAAAGTTTGGTAATATCAATAAGTGCATTATAGAAATAGAACAAAAAATCGACAAATTAGAAAAAACATATGATAGAAATCAAAGTTCGAGCAATCTTTGTGCTCTTAATAAAGCTCAAGGTGAACTCAAATTAAAATTACACATGGAAGAAATTTTCTGGAAACAAAAAGCGAAAGTAAAATGGTTAAAAGAGGAAGACCAAGACACTAAATTTTTCCAAATGGCTTCAAAAATTAAGAATCAAAAACATAAAATAATTGGAATAAAGAATAAGGAAGGAACATGGTTAGAAAATAAAATACTAATTAAAGATTCTCTAGAAGATATATATAAAACACTATTATGCGATAAAAAGAATCTTAAAGGACATAAATTATTGCAAAAAATAAATAACGAAATCATTGATGAAGATAATAAGAACCTAATAGAATTCTCAGAAGAGGAAGAAATCAAAAACACTATCAACAACATGGAAAAGGATAGTGCAACTGGCCCAAATTGGCTGGAATAACATGTTTTTTCAAGCATGTTGGGATATTATTAAGGAAGATATTATTCAAGTCATTCGGTGGTTCTTTTGTGGTGTAGAAATTAATAAAAAGTGGGCATTAACTCAATTAGTCCTTATTCCTAAATTTTTTTCCAGGGGAGAGAGGATTACCGACCTATTAGTCTATGCAATTCGATTTATAAATCTTGGCAAAATTGTTGCAAAATAGAGTAGGTCATATACTTCCCAAAATTATTTCAAAGGAACAATTGGGTTTTATGAAAAATAGATAAATCATGGAGAATATATGGCGGGCTAAAGAACTCATGAAAGAGTTATCCTTCAAAATTGGAGGACATAATGTTATATCAAAACTAGACCTATTAAAAGCCTTTGATAAAGAAGACTGGCAGGTTTTATGCTTTACTATAAGGAAAATGGGGTTTGCAAAAGCATGGATAGATTTAATTTTTAGATGCATATCTAGCACTTGGTTCAAGATTATCATAAACGGAGAGAAAGGACAAGAGTTTAAACCTACTCGAGGTTTAAGACAAGGAGACCCCTTATCTCCCCCACTCTTTAATATATATCTAGAATTATTTATAGCATATCTAAAAAGCAAAATGAGTAAAAAAGAAATACTCCCTTACAGGCATCACAAAAATATTCTACAGATCAGTTGTCTAGCATATGCAGATGATTTCATATTATTCACTAATGGTATAAAGAAATCCATAAAGAATTTAATGAAAAATTTTCAAATAATGGAAGAAGAAATGGGCTTAATGTTGTAGATAAATAAATGCCAATTTAAAATATCAAATAAAGCTCCTCCTAGTTTAATTCACAAGCTTAGAGATATTATAGGTTTCTCTCACGAGAAAAAAGTGATCTTGTACCTTGGCTGCCCAATATATGAGAGAAAGATTAAATTAGAATACCTTGACTTTTTATTAGGAATGCTTAGGAACAAGATAGCGGGCTGGAAGGTAGAATCCTTGAACATGAGTTGGAGAGTTACCCTTATCACACATGAACTTCAGAGTGTTTTAATGCACAATTTAATGATTATCCAACAGCCTAAATTTTTTAATAAAAAATAGAAAAAGAATTGGCCAATTTTCTCTGGGGTAAGAAGAATAACAAGCCAAAACTTCATTGAATTAAATTGGAAAGACTTATGCTTTCCAAAAGAGGAAGCGGGCTTAGGCTTCACTAGATTAGAAGACATAACGGAAGCTTGGGCCTGCAAGAGGTGGCGGAGGATAAAAGAAAACAACCTCTAGGCACTATATATGAGAGCCAAATATTTAGTTAATAATGACACTAACAGGATAAGAAAACTAACCATTGAATCTCAGATATGGAAACAAACACTAAAACAAAGAGAAGTGATAGATAAACATTATGTCTTAACTAAGTATTGCTGGAAATGGAAATTAAGCCAGAAAGGCTTATTCTACCTAAAATCAGCCAAGAACTTAGTTAGGTATAGAAAACGCCCACAAGAAGTGTTGGAATGGTGCTGGAACAACAATAATTTACTTAAAATTCATTTATTCTTATGGAAAACTTTATCTATCATTATCCCATTAGATACACTTAATCAAAAAAAAGGCATAAACTTAGCTTCCAGATGTGAATGTTGCAACTTGAATATAGAATCTTCAGATTATTTATTTTCACAAGGTGAATTAGCCTCTGAGATATGAAAAAATTTTGAAAAAGAAATGAGTTTGAAATATAAAAAACAATCACTTGAAAATAGAATTCAATAATGGATGAAGGGGCCTAAAGCCAAATCTGCCCATAAATGGCTCCAAAACACCATCCCACTTTTGATAGTATGGTGCATATGGAAAGCTTGAAACAAAAGTCACTATGAGGGTATAGAGATGAATGTTAAAGATATTGAGAGATATTAGAAAAGAAATAACTACTACATCAGAAGCTTTCCCGATAAAAAACCTTGTATATGCAGAAAATAAAGATTATATTGATAGATGGCACTTAAAATACATAAAAATAAAACCACTAAAGTTTATGTGCATACACTAGAATAAACCACCAAAAGGATACCTAGCTCTTAATACATATGGTAGTTTAAACAAATGGGAATAGCTGGAGGTGGAGTAATATTGAGAGATTCCGAAGATAAGGTGTTATGGGCATACACTAAAAAATTGTTAGCAAATACACCTTTCAAATCGAAAAGCTGTGCTCTCCTGACAGGTTTAAGATTATGCAAAATTAAAAATATAAAGAATCTACAAATTCAAATCGACTCATTAACATTAGTAGGAATAATTAAAGGTCATAAATCATTATGGAAATATATAAGCAATATAGAGGAAATTAATCAACTAGTACTAGAACTAAACAACAATATAGAACATATTTTTAGAGAATGCAATCAAGTTTCCGACAAGTTAGCTAAAGATGGATAAAAATTAAGAAACCAAGTTTTTGAAGCTCATAACATGCTGGCTAATTATAGAGGCATCCTCAAGCTAGATGAGCTAGAATACCCTTTACTTAGGAAAGTTAAAGTGTATAGTCAATGGTGGTATGTATGGTAATCTAGTCTCGTAGGTTTTATAGCCAAATGCATAAAATGCAAGAGGATTATGGTACAAACTCCAGGTAAGAAGCTTAAGCGTGATACTCATGTGTTATTATATTTTCTCTATACAATACTTTTACCGCATCAAAGATATCTTTTGGATCAGAAAAGGGCAGAGGTATAGCTATAAGTTTACAGGGAGGAAGATAAAAGGTGGAGAAACAAGGATAATAAAGCTCAATGATGCTCAGAAGAATTTTAAAAAATAAATGAAGGAAGCAGGCAGAACATCCTAGAAGAAAACTTCAACAATGTCTGTTATGGTTTGGTTTGCCTTGTAGAGTTTGCTGTTTGTGCAAGTAATTATTTGAAGGGAGTGAAAGGACAACAAGGGTAATGCCTTGCTGTCTTAATGCAAAAAAGATGATAGGAGCACAAAACAAAGAAGTCAGATGCAAAACAAGGAGAGAGGACATTAGTGGAATCTAGAACAGAAGTAACATGAATAATAATGAAAAGTATAAGAAGTCAACCGATTAGAAGATGTTCAGAAAAAAAATTATAGATATAGTAGTTGCATGGCCCTAGTTGTAAAGCCTTGAAGAAGGATCTCTGAAGAGCTTCAACTCAATGAATGGAGAAGAATATCAGATGAGCTAAATGGAGGCACTCTTGCCTAAAAGATACTAAAGGGAGACAAAAAATAGGATGAAAAAAAGGATTTGGGCAAGGAGAGAAGGTTTAGTTGACTAGGATGAATTGATGGTTGTAATATAATGCAAGGGAATGTAACATAATGGGGAAAGGGTAGATGTTAGGTTGATTCTGCTTGCATTTTTTGTGTTGGCTAGACAAGGGGCAACCATAAAAGGAGGATTCAGAAAAAGCTACATGGGGACATGCCTGACAAAAAGCTAATAATGGGAGATAGAAAGCAAGATGCAAAATGCTATGTACAATTGATTAGGATGTGGAGGATAGTTTTGGTTTGTCTTTATGTTGCAGCTTGACAGGAGGAGGTTTTCAGTCAGTAGGAAACATAAAGAAAAACGCATATCTGAAAGTTTTTAATTTATAAGATTAAGTCTTAAATTTGAGTAAGACTCATGGTAATAGCTTAAACTACAGGATAAGAAAAGATGTAAATGGGTAAAGGGTAGCCTTAGTTTGTATCAATGATATTTTTCCACCAAAAGAGATGGTTTTAAATTTAATAAACAAACTTCTCAAAAAAAAAAGGTTTCTATCGGACTAGATTATTGGAACATTCTCATAATTTTTTTAAGCCTTTTGATAACTACCAATGGATGGCTTGAGTTGGAAAAGAGATTAGAATTCCACTTAATCTAATTTTAGTGGCAATGATCTTCGATGTATGGAAGATGTAATCATGGAAACCTTTCCCAAATAAATCAATCGAATATATATGTTGGTGAGAATTAATTATGATTCTCATCTCTCCATCTCTCACTTCTCTCATATGTCCTTCCCCTCCCTCTTTTCTCGTTTATCCCCTTCCTTCTATCTCACCTCTTATACCTTACTTCCCTTTCTTCATCTCTTCCCCTCCCCTCTCTCTCATTTCTCTCTCTCTCTCTCTCTCTCTGTCTCTCTTTCTCTCTTGTTTATCTTCCCTCCCATCTCTCTCATCTCTCCCTTTCCTACCCTATGTCTCATCTATCCCTTGCCACGCTCTCTATCTCAATTCTTCCTCCACCTCTCTGTCATCCCCCCTTCCTCTTTTCCTTCCTCCCCTATCTCTCATTACAAAACAAATATTATTCTTAATTCAAATTATGTATTATCATTTCACCTCTCATCTCACCTCTCTATGTCTCATCTCACCTCTCTTGTCTCATCTCCCCTATCTTTCTATGTCTCATCTCACCTCTCTTATTTATTTGGACAAATACAAATTATGTATTACATATATAAAATATCATTCTTAAGCTCAACTCAAATTATGTTGTCTTAAGTGATAGAGAAAGAATGTGGAATAAAGAGGTTTGAGATCAAGAGAGATAGAGAAGGGGTGAGAGAGGGATAGATAGAAAGAGAGAGGAATGAGAGGGAGAGTTAAAAAATAAGTTTTCCTAAAAAATATTATTAATGAAAATGAACATATCTACGTGACAAGAAGGATGGAACATGGTTCTATCTAGTACATGTCAAAATTTGATGTCTATGTTATTAATGGGAATCATTACAATATAAATGATATTGAAATCATGAGTTTCCCAGAATAGTGGAGTCGACATTGTAGTATCGACAATAAAAATGTTAAGTGCCACAGATAAAAATTTGGTGTTTGGTGAGCTATGTTTCTATGTGATGATTATTGAAGTATAAGAACTTAAATATATCATGTTCAACATTATAGTTTTCAAGTGCAATTGAGTTGACAATAAAAAGATATCAAGGTTGATGACTTTGGGATGACATTAGATGACTTTTCTAGGATGACTCATAAATCAAAATCATTCATTTTTTCATCCCAAACCAAACAAGTTTTTATGTATATTGTTAGAAGTTGAATCATTTGATACAATGAATAACTTGGATACAATTTATATTCAAGAAGACTGCAAGGGATTTTGGATTGATAACAAATCTTTCAACTAACAAAATTTTGGATATTAGATTTTGGATTTTGCATTTTACATTTATAACAAATTTTATATGTTACTAAATTTTGCATTTTAGATTTATAACAATAGATGTCTGTGATATTATGATATTAATTTTTTAATTTTGAATTTTTCTAACTAGTTATTTACTTTTTATGCCTTAGTTTGTGTTTAATTTTGAAAAGTGATTGATCTAATTATATATTTTAGTAGTGTCTTTTATGTTAAATATCATTATTTTAGATTTTGATTTTTATTAAAATGTTGTACTAGGTAAAATAGATATTAATGTGAATTAGAAAAATAATTCTAAGGATATTCTTATTAGTTCATTATTCAACATTTTTTTATGAAATGTAAATGTTAATGTGATTATATGACTTATTTCTAATATGTTTATTATTTATTCTTTCTGATTGATGTATTATTACATGTATGGATTCAATAGAAGAGTAAATTCCAAAATAATTAAAGAGGATCAAAAAGGAAATCAATTATTATAAGGAATAAAAGTAATGGAATAAAAATACTCATAAATTATAATGTTCATGATATCTACATATGAGAATCTTCTATGCACCTAACAAACTACTTAATTATATTAACACACACTCAAGTACTAAATAAATATAATATATGTCGTTCTATCTCTATAGAATTAACGGATGAGATGCGAAACTCAATTGAGGTAACATAATCTTTCTAAAACATAAATTTATCTTATGAAATTAATATATTTTTTAAAATTTTAAATATACTAATAATTTTTTTTTTGTTTTTTATAGACTAATTTTATTATAGAGAAGAAAAACAAAGCAATTGCATGAATATATTTGATAGATATTTTCAAACTATTAAAAAAATGTTCATTGTGAAATATATTATTTCTTTCAAAGATTAGCTAGAACTTCTTATAAAACTGCTAGATGATTACACATTTATTGATGATGAAGATTGGAAGAATTTTGTTAAAAAAATAGGTTGTCTGAGAAAATTCAAGTACATATAGGCATCATTCATGTATAAACTAATTCACATATAAAAATCATGTATTTTAATTTGTAGGAATATACAGATGTACAAAAACAAAAAAAGGTAGAATCATAAATATAAATACCATATGAGTAGAAAAGGATAAGCTAGATTTGAGCAAGAGATGGTAATTAAGTTTGTGTGAATTCTTCTAATAGTTTAATTTTATACAAATATATAGGTAATAAATGAGTACTTTATATGTGTTGATTAATTTTTATTTTTAACATTCTTATATATTTTATTTCTATAGATAATTTAAGTTGGTTCAATAGATAGCATTGATAGGAGTTTACTTTGGAAGAGAGGAATACAAAAAATTGATTGCAGCTATGATGAAGTACCTACATCAGTAGTTGAAATGATGATAAATAGTCATTCTGTACTACAAATCATAATCTTAAATACCATATTTTGTTTGACCTATTTAAATGTTAATTTAAAAGCTTTATCTAGTTTGTGATGGGTTCATAAAGAAGTCTCACGAGTATAACATAATTTGTACTATAAGAGTAATGGCATGCTTTGTCAAGCATTATGTACTAAAAAGTATATTGATCTTATTCTAGCTAAAGGAAAGTACTACACACCTCATATTGTAAGGGATATCATAAAATTAACTAATGAATGGCAAGTGAAGTTTGAGGGTGATATATTGGCAAAGCTATCTCATATAGTAATTTAAATATTAAATCAAAAGTGTTGTTTTTTTCAGAACTACTATTTGACAAACAAATTCATAAATTAAAAAAGAGATCTTATCAGAAATAATAGAATCACAAATGAAGGTGTATTATTTTCAGTTTGTATTTACTAGTTCAATTATATTATTCATAGAATGTGTATTCAGTGTATTTTAAGCTTTACTTTTAATTTATTTATAACAGTTTTTATTTAAATTAATAATTGTATTTAGTATAATTTTGAATGGAAAATGAATTGACAATAGGGACAAAATAAAATATAGTCATTGGTGGAACATTTGTAATGGATTATGGTCCCAACTTTCTAGTTATTGTGGATGCTCTTTATATGTCAAATGCAATACATTCCATTTCCATTCTTGATCAACATAGAATAGTCGGTGTAGCAGTAATTTGCCAATTATTTGTAATAGTTTCTGTGAGGCATTTAAGATTTCATAATATTATGTTTTTATTTGATAGGGATCTAAGAAAAGAAAGAGATAAAAATAAAAGAGTCTAAATTGAAGAATAATAGCCCTTAAGATATTAATAATTTTGATAGATTAGTAGGTATAATAATAAAAGTAGCTAAAGCGCAATCCTATGAAGCTTCCAAATGACATATTTGATGAAGATTTTAAGATATTCCTTATGAAGAAGATATGAATATAATAATTTCTTCGAATGAAGTGTCAACCAATTGTGCCATACAATTTATTTGCTATTGAATTCTATAAGTTGCAAATAATTAGTTATTTTATTTTTGGTGAATATAGAAAAAATCATTTCTAATTAAGGTATATTGAATTTGAACATATATATACCTAAAAAAGAAGTGAGTTGATACTGAACCTTATGAAAGCTCTATTTTTGTCAACCAAAGTTTGGTTTCCAAAACTAGAATGAGTGAGACAATAAAAAGAAAATAGGCCAAGGTTGATTGCATATTGCTTAATATAGGTGAAAGGTGATAAATATATTTTAATGTCATATAATCCTAAGTAAGTTATGAAAAGTAATATTTTCTTTTAAGTAAAATATATAAATCTTAGCTAATTATTAAATATAAATACTATTTACTGTACTATTATAATTTTCATTGGGTTTTGGTTGCATTAAAATATAATGATAATGATTGCATACCACTTTGAACCAATGATAAAGTAACTATGTGAAGATCTTAAAGAAATACTGAACATGAAAAAGTATCATGATTTTCATACTTGAATGTAATGCATATATAGTATCTAAAATTCTAATATTTTTTTCATGTAGAGCACTATGAAATATAGAAAGAGATAAACTACACTATTAGGTTCCAGCATTTATAAATAAAGTAGAAATTAAATTATAAATCTTGAATAGCATCAGGATCCAAGTAATTTGATGAAACTAATTAAAAAAACAACTCATATATTTCGAATAAAATTGACAATCATAAAGATCCAATATGTAGTAAGATGAAAATGCCTTCTAAATATATCAACATGAATAAAAAATAAACGGGAAGCATGAGCTAACACCTTATAGCAAGTCTCTGTCAGAAAAAAATCCTAATGATATTTTTAGTGTTTTCCAATAAAACTTAAAATTAAATTACTCTCAAAACACTATTTTTAAAGAATCTTATTTCTCTTCTTGAGATCTAACTTTTATAAGAAGTCTCCTAACCCAAATTTAATTTAATTCCATAATTAAAGAAGCTATTTTTTTTTATTAAATGATTCATTATGATTATATTAAATTCAAATCCATTTAACTTCATAATTAAAGGAAATGTTTTTGCTTTATTAAATGATTCATTACGATTATATTTAATTCAAATTAATTTAAATCCATAAGTAAGACAAATATTTTTCATTATTAAATGACTTATTATGATTAAATTAAATTCAAATTCCATTAATTATTAATGAATTTAGGCTTATGAAAATTAATGGGCTAAAGATAAAGCTTTAGAACATTTTATTATAACTTGTTCTAGTGTGTGATCATATGGGTTCACTCAATGTTAGTAGCAGACCCAAATCATATTCTAAGTGCTCAAGCTATAAATAGTCTCTAGCAAGACATTATAACTACCCAAATCAAGTAAATTTGATGTCTTAAAAAACCTTACCATAGTAAGATAGTGGTCATTTGTCACATGATGTCTTGATTGAGTATAAACCATGAAACATGACATCTTTATTCAACTTTAATATTCTTTCATTCTTAAGAAAACTAACTAAGCAAATGCCATTTATAACTCCCATCAATCTCATTTGAACATAGTTATGTATTTCTCAATATTACTTATCAATGGGCTATTTTATATCCCACTTAATTAAGAATCGAACAAATTTAGTCATTGTCACTCATATTCCTCTACATAATTTTTTGCATATGTAACCATAATCTTATTACCAAGAATGATATTGAGCTATGTCAAGATATGAAGTTCCTCATGTAAAAATATATAGTGAATTTAGATCGAATGACTCATATTCCATTAATACAATGAGAATTACTAATGATGTAATCTATGTAGTATTTCATATAGTTGGCCAGTCCAATATCATTTCTTAATAGGTATCTATGTTCTAGGTAAAATTCTATCTTTGGGATCAGTAAAATGTTATCAACTCTCAAAAAATATAATAGTCTTGCTTCCATATTATTCCTATAATAATGATGGACTATAGATTATTTAGATTAGTAATTTTATTCCTTAAGTTTTTACTACCAAATCGGATACTTATTGATATAAAATAGAATCAACTATTCAAGGATCTTATTTTATCAACTTATAATATAACCTATATAACTAGATAATGTATTAAATACCTCATGTATCAAATATAAACATACAATGACAATATATATACCACTAAGTTAGGACATACCACTAATAATCTCCCACTTGTATCTTTCTTGAAGCCTAATCAGGCATAAATCAAATGCCAAATGATCTAATATGATTATCTTGCTTTGACTATGTAATAAACTTATTCAAAGGATCAACAAAATTGACCTCAATATGAACTCTACATATCCTGACATCCCCTCTCCTCAAAAATCTCATGAATGAAATAGAAATGTCTAGATATGTGGTTGGATAATTGATGTGTCCTAGGCTCTTTAGCTTGAATATAGATAAATTATTATCATAATAGAGGTCCACTAGGTTTGTAATACTTGGAATAACACCTAATTCATTAATGATCTTCATCCAAACTACCTCCGTAGTTGCATCTGAAGTAGCTATGTATTTAGCCTTTGTAGTATAATCAACCATGGTGTCTTGCTCGGAACTTTTTTAGCTCACAACACATCCATTCAAACAAAAAGAAAAATTAGATTGTAATAAAAAGTTAGCCAAGGAATACTAAAATCCAATATCATTGCAACTTTGTTATTCTAATCAATTTTATTAGTTAGATAATATTCCTAAATTTATTCCCAAGGGTATCTCATTCATAAAGATCTTCAAGTAAACTGGTTTATAAGTAGTAAAAATATATTTTTCTAGATATCTATCTCATAGAAATTATATCAGTAATTCGATCAACCAACAATGAGACACCATAATTCTAGTAACAAAGATAATTATGGACTTTGGTATGACTTTTAGATCTTGTTAGTTATCCACTTAATTTATGTGATACATATTCATAAAATTTGAATTATATTGAGTTTGGATACATAATAAAGGTTGAAATGTTTTTCTATGACCTTTTGTTGTAATGATATACAAGATCATTATCACCATTAAGCACATCCCAATGATAGACTCTTCGTAACTATCTTCTCGATACTTTACTAGTGAGATAACAAATCATCTCTAAAAAAAATTTATTCATAAGTTCCTACCTTTTAGGTAACTCATCAACTATCCTTGATATTTTTTTTGTATGTACATTTTTATTATCTAGCTTCAAGTATAATTAAGACTAGGAACAAATGGGGTTTAGAAGAATTTGCACTTTTTACTTTGTAAGTATCATACTTACATAATTAACATACACTCTCCTCAAGTTTCATAGATAGGAACCATATTAGTGAAAGAAACTCAAAGATGAAACCCTTAATAAGTCACCACTTAATGAGTCACAATATAGTCACACATATCTCATGAATTACCTTTCATTATCCTCCATGATGATAAAATGACTCACACACTAAAGGTAAAACATTTAGAGATGACAAAGTTGCAATGAACTGGCATGTAAAATAGTTTATTCTTTCAGCTTCATTAATGTCATACTTATAATAATTTACATATCTAGATTTTACGTTTTAATATATAAGTTTGTCTCACATATCATGGTCGCAAGACCTATCCCTTCCAAAGATATACAAGAGTGAACCTTATATTTACCTTTCACCATCCACCATGATAACTCACACAAATCCACTAATAGTCAAATCTCTAATTCAAGTTCTATGTAATCATCACATCCATCAATTTCCATTACATAATATAAATTAAACATAATTATTAATCTCAAAACCATTTATATATTACATAAGTAAAATTACATAAACTTTTAAGTTTGTTTTATCCTAACATTTGGGCAAGATTCATGAGATACAAGAGAAGAATTCTCATAAAACTAGGATTCCCAATGATAACCTTCAAGATAATATAAGATGGAAACCCTAATCACATGCTATTTTGATTGATTTTCTTGAATCTATCCTAGAGAGAGGAGGTTTGTGAGGTGTGCATCCAACTTATATTTGCATCCCTTGTTTAACTTATATTTTCATCCCTTGTTTGCTTTTGGATTATCTAAGGAGTGCAAAATTACCCCTAGGGTTGTTTGATGTGCTTTGACATTGTCTTGGTACATGAAGAAGAAGAAAAATTATTTTTGAATCCATCCTCTTTTCTTTTTATTACTATGATATTTTTGTATTTCCTTATGTAGAAAGTCACACCTTTTGGAAGATGTTAGATTTTAGCTTTCAACTTTAAAGCTCAAAGTCATGACTCTAGAAAGTGGTTGTGAATTTATAATGTGTCTTCATCTTTCTATAATATTAATTCATGGTACTAGAAAGTATCTATCACTTGGGTGTATTGTCTCTATAGCACAAATTCATAGTAATAGGAATGATCATGGCTTTGGCATTAGTTTCTCTTATTCATTTTATGGCCTCAACAATATGAATGCTCATATTACTTGGAATGGCCTATTATGTGCATAATAAGGTCATGACACTAAGAATGATCATGGTATTGAAAATGGTCTCTTGTACATAATATGGTCGTAGTGTAGAGAATGGTTATAATGGAAAGAAATATTCTTCTTGTACATCAAAAGACTATGATACTAGGAATGATAATAACTTTAGCCTTAATCTTTCTTGTATATCACTTGATTGTGTTCCTGCAAAAAATCATGACAATAGAAATTAGATAGGACATAAAAGTCATAGATTTTTCTTCTTTTGAGGACAAGCATCATAGCCTTGAAATGTGACCTTAATCAAGTAAATTTCTTCTCTAATATTTTCTATTTAAAAGTCACAGTGTTGGATAATTTTCATGGCTTTAGCCTAAGAAGTTTGGGTTTGTAACTTTTTTGGTAGCTTAAAAACTATGTCTTTGTGAAAAGGTCAAAGCTGACTTGAAAATACAAAACCTTGTTAAAGATAAAGTTGCAGTACAAAAAAGTAGTTGTAGCATTTGGCATTGGTAGGGTATTTGGTTACAATGATATAAAATAATTATCATAATCATTTGATTATTATGAGATAAGTCTGGCTCTGACTCAATGATAATATTGCAACCATAATGAATAAGTTACATAGTTAACAAAGTTGTTGAGTCGTGGCATAAAAAGATTATCATGACTAATAAATAAAGTTTTTGTCAAGAATAAATACTTAAATAACTCGATGATCCATAAATTAATATGTAGCCAAATGCTTTCATAAACAATTCAATTTCATGACTATTAATTAAAATCTAACAAAACTCCAAAATCATGAAATCAATCTAATTATATCTCATTCTCATAGTTACATATCAACTAATAGTATTAAAATATTCAGGAATGTTTGGGAATTTAAATAGCTAACAAACTCATATATTAAAACTATTGTTTGTTATTGCACAATAACTATTCCTTCTATAAAAAAACTCTACTTCATCTCAAAAAAATATTTTTTTAGAAATATATTTAAGTGTTTTAGTGTTTCAAAATAGTTGAGTAATGTCTAGTATACATATTGATAGTTTTGGTGAAGTTTGAGTTCCATGAATATACATATAGGAAAGTTGAGTGGGTATAATCATTTATATGATGGATATAATATATTTATTATAACAAACATAGAAACAAAAATTCCTTTGCATTCCTCTTAAGTAGCATATGTTAATGAGCATAGCTATACCATAAATACCTCATTTCCACCATCTGTGATCTTTATAGTCCATGCAAGCTTTTTAGTGTACTAATTTACTTCCATCTTTTTTGTTTCTTTGATTTGACTTATTTCGACTACACTTCTTTCTATGGTCTTTTTTCATTGGAAGTCGCAACTTTGGTGAATGTTATGCCTTCTTCTTAAATGCTAGCCAAACCATTTTCTTCATATTTCCCCAAAGTCACGGTGTGAAGCACAGCCACAACTTTATCTTTTAGTATTTTTTGGCTCATTACTTTATATAACTCCAAACTCATGGCACTATGTATAATTATGGCTTTATCTTTTAGTTTCTTTTGACCAAATATTTTGTATACTACCAAAGCCATGACACTATGTATGGAATCATCTTTATGTATGAGCTTTTGGGGGATAATTTCATTCTATAACACCAAATACATGGTGCAAGAAATGACTATGACTTTTTCATTAATAATATCTTCCATAATTTCTATCTTAGCCATGTCTTCCTTTTTTTTCTCAGCTTTTTAAAGTTATTTATGTTTGATTCCTCCGAGGGTGTGACTTTAAAGATATCCACAACCTCATAACAATCATCTTCATCATTGATTTTCCTCAATTTCGTAGCCCTAAAGTGGTTATTCATCATCATCTTCCTCATCTTCATCACTTTTACAACTCCAAATTTATTTTTCCATGTCATCTTCTTCATCTTCATTCGACTAGTAGTCAACTACAAAATTTTCCATCAAAAGTCCACTTTTAATTCTTAGTTTTCCTAATCTAGCTTCTTCTATATAAATCAATAATACCTCATTTCCACCATCTATGATCTTTATAGTCCATACAAGCTTTTTAGTGTACTAATTTACTTCCATCTTTTTTTGTTTCTTTGATTTGACTTATTTCGACTACACTTCTTTCTATGGTCTTTTTTCATTGGAAGTCGCAACTTTGGTGAATGTTATGCCTTCTTCTTAAATGCTAGACAAACCATTTTCTTCATATTTCCCCAAAGTCACGGTGTGAAGCACAGCCACAACTTTATCTTTTAGTATTTTTTGGCTCATTACTTTATATAACTCCAAACTCATGGCACTATGTATAATTATGGCTTTATCTTTTAGTTTCTTTTGACCAAATATTTTGTATACTACCAAAGCCATGACACTATGTATGGAATCATCTTTATGTATGAGCTTTTGGGGGATAATTTCATTCTATAACACCAAATACATGGTGCAAGAAATGACTATGACTTTTTCATTAATAATATCTTCCATAATTTCTATCTTAGCCATGTCTTCCTTTTTTTTCTCAGCTTTTTAAAGTTATTTATGTTTGATTCCTCCGAGGGTGTGACTTTAAAGATATCCACAACCTCATAACAGTCATCTTCATCATTGATTTTCCTCAATTTCGTAACCCTAAAGTGGTTCTTCTTCATCATCTTCCTCATCTTCATCACTTTTATAACTCCAAATTTATTCTTCCATGCCATCTTCTTCATCTTCATTCAGCTAGTAATCAACTACAAAATTTTCCATCAAAAGTCCACTTTTAATTCTTAGTTTTCCTAATCTAGCTTCTTCTATATAAATCAATAAAACTTAAATGTTCACCCCTTCTTACTTCATAATTGAGATTGTATCTTCAATTTCCTTTTCTTATTTCTCACCCTCAACTATCTCCATACGAGCCACTGAAATATCTATTGTTGTAGTTTTTTCATATTTTTTGACTTTTTGAATTTTCTCTGTATAAGCCCTTAAAACTTATGATGCAGATTTTTTTTTTAATATAACCAAGTTAGTGACTTTATCACTCTCTCTACATCTCTCCCTCTCTTCTATGTTGACATTTTATCTTCTTAGTACTTCGATAAGTACATCTTCATATGAATATTTGTGGAATGAATAAGGATTATCAAATGTCCTCTCCACATGGCTTCTAGATATTTATTTTGACTTTGTTATGCTACCAAATTTTATTAGTTAGGTAGTATCCCAAAAGATTATTGACAAGAGTACCTTGTCAATAAACAATCATAAGTATATAGGTTATATAAAGTAGTAAAGAATATTTTAGTTTAGATATAGATTCCACATATATTGTATCAGAAGTTTGGTCATTCAATAATGAGAAAACTCAATTCTAATAAAATGGATATTTCACTCTATGAAATCAAGCTTAGATCCATTGGTTTGTTCTTTTTATTTAAATAATATATCTTTAAATAATGAAAATTATATTATTTTTGACATAAAATTAAAGTTGGATTATTATGTAATGACTTTTTAGCCTAACTAGATACAAGATGATTATTATCACTGAGCTCTTCCAAAATATTAGTCCCTTCATTGATATTTCCTCGATACATTACAACCGATACAAATTATTATCTCTACTTGAAATTCATTCACAATCCCACATATTTTATACAACTCATCAACTAGCCTTGAATATTACTTCATATATACACTCTTATTCTTTGGCATTAGCTGTCTTAAAGGCCAAAAATTGACGTGATTTATAAGTATTTATACTTTTGACTTCATAACAAATATACCCATACAAGTAACATATTATTCCCTCAAGTTTTATTGGTGGTAATTTTATGAGTGAGAGTAACTCAAAATAGCTATCACTATCGTATGATTTAAATTGTAATAGTACAAAAGAATTATTGGTCACTATGGTCCTCAGTGATATTATGATACCTATACTAAATGTGAAACCCATAAGAGAATATTTTATATAAATAGCTATGCCAACTAAGAATCAATTCTACTAAGATATGTATAATAGATTGATATATAAAAGTAATCATACTTTCTATTTCATAAGTGACATGCTCACAAAAATTAAAATAACCAAATTTTGGATTTTAACATATAAGTTTACATGTACATTTGTTAGAAGGGTTATCACTTTCTTCCTATTATATATATTAATGAGCTTCATGTTTTATCTGTTACTATCCACCAAGATAATCTAGCACAAATCTACCAATAGTTGAAACCCTAATTCAAGTTATATTTAATCACTTATTCATTAATTTCTATAATACAACATAAATCAAGCATATCCATTTATATAAAATAATTGTTACAACATATTAATGAAGTGACACAAACCCTAGGCCACATGTTATTTTGATAGAAATTTTTGAATGTAGCCTAGAGATTATATTATATCTTTCATCCCTTACTTGCACACCAAAAAAAATAAATTTCTTTTTGATTGTGTTCCATATGATAGGGTAATGAATTTTGGTAAGTAGGTGTCATCCTCAATTAGGATGATGCTTGAACTAGAAGAAAGAGAAGGAAGCATCAACCCAAGCACCTGGCTACCTCAAGGTGACCGACCCCTTTTTTATTCTCTTTCATATGCCTATGGCCATTGAAAGGGCTTAAATGAGTATAATTGGAAAAGATGCCTAATACATATCATAGAGATGGAGAATGAAACCATTATAGATAGTCTCTATCCTTAGATTTATTCCCATGTCGGATTTGAAATGTTAAACAATAAGAAAACACATGGCACCTAGCATTGACCAATTACTAGTGAAATGGTTTGGGGGGAAACAAGGGTCCTATCATAGACAATTCCCAAGACCTTGATTGTTTCTAAGGCGGGTAGGCAAGGAGTAGGAGGAATAACAGCTTGTGCATTTAGCATAATGTCGAAATACCAACTCTTTTCTACGTTTGAGAAGTTGACAAATAGGCTACTTGAGAATGATGCTATCTGAAAGTGAAATCTTAAGATAAGACATGGGACATGTAAAATATGTAGAGAAAAGGATGTGGAAAGCCTATAACTAGATAAGAGAAAAGGGAAAGGGTTAAATAAAAAGCTATTAGAGTAAGGATTGAATGGATTAAGCCATGTCAATAGTAAAAAAAATGGCAATCAAAAGGAAAATCAAATGTTTAGGACATGTTCCTATGTTTCCATGGAAGAAAATGAATCAATAGGAGAACCAAATTGATGCACAGAGAATAGGTGAATAGAATACATGAAAAAAGGCAAGGGCATAGACCTCCTTCCCCCTTCAACCGAATCAAGGCTCAGGGGCAGAAGCCTTGTACGAGAAAACCATACAACATTTCGAAGTAACTTAGTGCACAAAACTAGAAAGGAGGAGGGAAGGTTGTGTCGCCAAGCTTGCCTTGTTGACTCTACTGATATGGATTAGAAAATCTTAGAGAGCAAACTTCACTTCTTGAAAACTCCTTCTCTTGCCTATTTCTCCTCTGGTAAAGTAATCGAGAAGTCAATGGAAAAGGTACCATACGAGCGGGGGATATCTCAATCAAAATTCTTCTAAAAAATGTGTTGAGTTAGAATCCTATTCTCAACGTGGCTCTTCTTACTTTTTTATATTCTCATTTTCTTCAGATAAAATTTGATCCTTCTACGGCCATCCTTCCTATTAACTTATTATGACTACCAGTCACTACTAGGCTTGGACCATGTCGTTCGAATAATCTCAGTACATATGGCGCAAGATTCCTAACCTGGAGGTTGGCTTGAGAAAGCTCGCCCAAGAGATCAGTGGAAATGGTAAAAACTATGTGTTTTGGATAAAGAGAAGATGGTGCTAAAGGCTAAAGATTTGGGTAAGACAGAAGTCTTTCTAAGATGACTTTGATAGCTGAAGGTCGGTCCTTTTGATCTCTAACTTGAATGTTTGAGCGGCTGTTTGCGGTAGTTGGAATTTCCTTGATGTCATAAAGGTGTCCAGTTCATAAGGTGTGGTCTTCTCATGCGGCTTCGCGAAAGAGCCAATAAAATAAGTTTTAGCCTAGAATTATAATCTAAGTTTGACATTGTTGTGATTCCTAGCAAGAGTGCTTTGTAAATCCACTAATATAGGTAAGCATATCTTTTTGGGTGAGGTAAGAAAGTAAGATTGTTGAAAGCACTTATTTATTTTGATAGGGCTGGTCAAAATATAAGTAGGAAGTATGCATGGTTTACAAAAATAAAGAAATGGCTATTCAAACTAGTAGGTCTACTATGAATGATAGCTTTTACAACGGGGAATCACAAAATCTCTAGCCTTCATAGGAATCGTTTATAAAGTAATCTCATGATAGATTATTGGTTGGGTTAATGATATGAATGGCTGAAAAACTTACCCTAGGACTACAATTGGCTTAACTAAAATAGGTTTCCTATAAATACTGTATAAAGAAATAAAGAAAGAAAGAATGAGCTTTCTAATTGTACAATTTGCCCAGGGAGCTCACTTTGCTAGTCCGTAGAGAAAAGATAGGAAAAGAAATCTATTACCTTAGTCAATAAGAGTAATTCTTCCCTTTAGTGGGTTAGTCAGTCTTTCAATGTGTTCGAAGAGAAAGTCTCTTTCTAGACCTTCATCAGCCACTATCTTTCATGCCTTATCTTTTTTGTTCTAAATCATGCATATGTTAGGATCTTCTCATTGTTACTACCCTTTCACTCATTCTAGCTACTATTGGATTTGAACCTGAGAATTCCCTCTTATTATTGTTAGGGATATACTACTCATCTAATCTTGATCTACCTTATAAACCTTTTATATAAAATTCCTCAATTCATTAACATGCAAAAAAAAAAAAAATAAATCCACAAGAGGATTCATTTATCTAACACTTACCCACAATCAGCTTCAAGCAACTATCAATATAGAGTAAGAACCTCTTGTAGAAGGTTTGATTATGGGTGAGAATTTGTTTTCAATTTTTGCACATACTCGATTTACCTAGGAAGTCCTGATATAGAAACAATAGCTAGAATTAGACCGAGGGGTACTAATACTTCAGAATTTTTCAATCCATGTAACTCTTCTTTCGTTACTTACTAAAAAATAGATCCAAGTAGCTCAGATATAGCTAGGTTAGATAGTTTAGTCTTAGATGGTTCACTTGGAGTAGTGTGGCAGGGATAGGTAAACAGGATAGAATGACTTCTCACTATGTGTCTAGTAGAACCCGAAGCATAGACATCGAAAGAATGAAAGAAACGGATTTACCTATGGAAGTCTAGAAAAATTGACTATTCAAAACTCAACTCATATCTGAGCATGGAAAAAGTACTAGATAGAAAACCTATGGAATTGTTCCACCCAAGCCCCATCATTCGTACTTGAGTAGAATTGATCTTTGATTCTACCCTCGTCCTCGTGAGGTGAGTGATTCTTTCTACAAGTCTGAAATCTCGATTCCTCCTTCTACTAGTTTCACTCCCTTGAACTTGAACTAGAGAACAGAACTTAGAAGAAAGGAACTCTAGCAAGAAGATCTCATAGTTATCGGAAATCTAAAATAACTTTATGTAAACAAGAGCAATTTCATTACATTGCCTTAACTTACTAACTAGATTGGCTCTTCCTCTGACATAGAATCTATTTTTTTTAGAAAATGAGAATGAATTGCTTTGCACCATGCTCTTTGCTATGCACCTAGTCTTATCACTTTAAAGGTAGGACTATTGGGTGAGTCCTCCAAATCAGATCTTTCCCTCGAACTTAGAACATTAGAACTACTAACAAGAGGAACCACTATAATAAGACTAACTCAACAACTACATTAACTATAACAAAAAGAACTGGGGGAACTAAAATAAATAGCTACTAGAAGTCCATCAGACTTGCTATTTCATTTCCTCGCTTGTCTTAACAGGCTAGGCTTGCTGCCTAAGCTAGCTCCCTTTCTCTTCTTTCCTACTATATGAGAAGTTGCTTCCCCTGAACCCAAAGAATGTAACAAGACTTTTGAAGCTTCTAGTCAACAATAAAATCTACTCTTTTTGAATTGGATGTTTGTCCTTTTCTCGGGATGAACTCTTGTTCTACCATTCTTCTCGTCCTTAGTTTATTTCAAAGAGCTTTTCTTGAAGAGTGAATTCAAACTAGTCCATTTCTCTTGTTTCCTTCACATCTAGCTGAAAAATGCTAAGTTTTAATAAGACTAACTCAATAACTACATTAACCATAGCAAGAAGTACTAAAAGAACTAAATTGAAAAGTTGCTAGAAGTCAATCAACTTGCAATTTCATTTCCTCGCATGTCTTAATGACCTTGGCTTGCTCTCTTAGCTATTTCATCCCCTCTCTCTTCTTTCCTATTATACGAGAAGTTTCTTCCCTTGAACCTGAAGAAAGGAAATGAACTCATGAAGCTTCTAGTCAACAATAGAATCTGCTTTTTTTGAATTAGATGTTCATCCTCTTCTCAGCTTGAACTATTGTTCTACCTTTCTTTCTCACCCATAGTCTATTTCAAAGAGCTATTTTTCAAGAGTGAATTTAAACTAGTCCCTTTCTCTTGTTTTTTTCACGTATAGCTAAAATGTAAATTTTAAGAATTATTTTTCTAGTTGAAGGTGTAGAGCAGATAGTTGTCATTCTTTGTTTAGTTTGAGCATTCTGAACCAAGTTGAATTGGTTCTCATCTCTACCCTCTACATCTTACATTGAAGTAGTCTAGTACACTATGGTAGGACTGTTTAGGCTTAGTAGATGACCGCTTTGCAGTAATAGTCTTTCCACCTTCTTCCTTGCTTCATAAGGTTGGGCTTCATTTTACATTGATGGCTATGCTATTAGTTGGGAATAGAGTGGCCTAAAGAAAGGCTCCTTTTCTCCCTGGTAACCTTCTTTTGGCATCCCTCAAAATGGCATCTCTTTCAACACTTGAACCTCTTATTGAGGGATGAAACAAAAGAATTTTCTATTCAAAAAAAAAAAGAAATATCAGATAAGATCATACAAAAGGTAGTGGCTGATCTTTCGCCAAACCAACTCTATCACCTCTTTGGAGAGTGACCTTTGATTATTCTCCTCATCTCGGGTTATAAGAGATAATTTCAAGGTCATGTTGAACGAAGACATGCTAAGACTTTTCCCTTTATGTGTTTCGTTCGACTCCACCATTTATTCATTCCTCATAAATGAAGGCAAAAAGTTTGATTGTCTTTATTATTTCCCTTGCGGACAATTGGGAGATAGTGTCTCTTTCAATTAATTTAAGAATGGTGAATAATTTTACTCCCTTTTCCCTCTCCCTACTCTACTCCCTCGAGGTCTAATAGGACTTTTAGTTAAGAAGGTGATCAATCATAAATGGGGCTAATCCCATGGATACTACTTACCTTATGCATAAGATAGGTTTAATCCATGCAATTCTATGCAGGTGAAACTAGAATCTAATATTGTAGAAAATGAAGTGTCTGTTGCCTTTCCACCTCATTTTGGGAAAGAAGCTTCACTAGGATCTTCTATATTGTGCTTGTCATGCTAGGACTGCTCATCATGAACAACCTTTCCTTCCTAAATTGTTTGGTATCCTTTTCTAGCTACTTGTACTGATATGCTAGGACTAATTGAACTCATAGTGATTTCTCCTCTTCTGATTGCCCTTCTTTGGGCATAACCATACGTTCTTTTTGTTGGACGATGAAATTGGATTTTTCCCCACCAGATTTGTTTCTTGTAGTCATCGCCGGACCAGAGCTTTTCCCCAAAATATCCTTTCTATTGTGGGTTTCGAGCTACTCATGCTATAGTGACAAAGGTCCAGTTGATGTAGTGTAGGTGGGAAAAGATTAGACTTAGTTCCTTTCCGTGCTACTCTATTTGTTTCTTGGGAGGGTGAGTTAGATGCATTAGAAGATCTTATCTATCCCTATTGGAATGAATACTTGAATAATTTTTTCCCTTTGGCCAAACTAGTAAACTACCTCATTCTATTATTTCTTACTTGACTTTTTTTTACTGTAGTGGTTACTGCTAGACTGCTTTGCTCAAAGAACCAAGTCCTTGCTTTATTTTTGAATGTAGTTCAAGATCAAATAGGAAAAAGAAGACTATTTTCTATTACGGGCTTATGGATCTAGTGGATCATCCCAATAAAGTACTAAAACTATTAACTATTTAGTTATTGTCACTAGCTACAGATTTGGCATGGCTCTATAGGCTATGGAATAAATGGATGGAGGCAAGCTTGCTTGATTCTAGCCCTAGCTTTTGAAATAAAAGAATGGACTGACACTAACCAATCCACTCTTACTAACAAAAAGGGTAAAGGTGGACCTCATCCTGCTTTCACTCTACTTTATCCGATTCAATCCTAGCTCGATTGCAACTAGATTACTAATATGGAAAACTACTAGATTATCAAAAATGAAGTGAGGGATTAGATGATGGACAAGACAACTAGCTAATTAGCGAAACAGAAGGATAGAGTGAACTTTTCAATGAAAATAAATAAATTACTTGGATAAAAATATAAATCATTCAGTATGAAAATCTTGAAAGTTTCCATTTTTTGATTGAGAAAGTGGCTGGCCCAAAGTGCTTTACAATAGTGCACAAAAACAACTTCTTGTTCTTGGTCCCAAATTCCTATTCAAAAAATATGGGGGGGGGGGGGGGGGGGGGGTACCAAGAAGAATGATATTCAGAGGGGTCAAATAAGACTGACTTTTGCTTTCTTTATTATGTCATAAGGCAGCTCAGCTCATGGATGGGTATTCATTACATACTAGCTTTAGTAAGAATAACAAGGTTATCTGTTAGTGTTCTCGGTGACATTGCTTGGTCTATAAATTTGAAGAGTTCACTTCTACATGAAAATGAAGTCCTTCAACATTCTTTATTATTTGATCTTCATCATGCAAGGGCATACATGTAGGAGGTGGGCTAGCTCCGAACCCACCATTCTCTACTAATGAGCAATATGATTCGGTATAAAATTTTATAGGTGTGCTCATGGTATTCTAAACACTTCAAAATGTCACCCATGCTTTGTGTGTATGGCTAGTAATGAGCCGAGATACTCGGGCTCATTAGCTTAATAAGCCGAGCTTGAGCCTTAATTTAGGCTTGATAAATTTTGAGCCCGAGCTTGAGCCGAGCCCGAGTTGAGCCCAAACCCAGCAGAGCTTGGAAATTAAAAATGAAATTATTTTTATTAGTTGTGATAACCTAAAATAAAAACTCTTAGGTCTTAGTCGATAGCAGGTAGTAGACGGTAGCCACCCAAATTCCTTTTTCATTCTTCCTTCTTCATTGATCACTCCTTCCATAGGTCAGCTCTAGCTCTGGGTGTTGGTGCTCTGCCTCTGGCACTCTTCCTCCCTTTCTGCTATTTTTTGCTAGTAGTGGTACCCCATACCCGTACCAAAGGAAAGATTTTTTTAAATTTTCACTCATTTTCATTTGTTGGTTGGTTCGACTCTACTTACCTCTCTCCTTTATTTTCATGTTGGTTTTGTTTGCTCATGGGTGTGTAATGTAAGAAAATAAGGATGGATCATAGACTCGTGGAGAGGCTTCAATAGAGATTGGAGAATGGGGTTTCTGTAATTCTGTGTTGTTTGTTTTGTTTGGTACTCGTAAATTGTTAAAGATTTCTCTAATAGATTTGATTTGATATTGGCTTTACTTTTGTTTTTTCTTATAATTTTTTTGGTGTAGTGAAGAACTCAGTTGATTTATTATATTAGTTCTAGTAGTTTTTTTATGAAATAATTTTTATTTCATAAATATTTTTATTTGCTTGCAAACTGTTAATAATTCTACTATTGCCTACTGATAAAAAGAGGAATATCAAAATTTTATTCTTATCTATGTCCAAAAGAAAGAAGAAAAAATATGTAGCAAATAGCAATATAGATTGGGGTGGTTCTATATTATTCTAATCTATTCCCTTTCTACAATATATACTTTAGTCTTTAGTTCAAAAATAAATATATATAATTATATATACACACACAAGTACATAACTTGATCGTTATGTTAATGTTTAATTCCATGTAAATCATCTCCTCACCTTTTCAATGATCATCTTTTTTAATTTTCAAAGGAGGATGTGTTCGTGCATGTGTGTTTAAATTTTTGTTTTTAGCACTGTGTTTTTTTAATTATTAATTTGATTGGAATTCTTTTTATTTACTAATTTGCTAGATACCAAAAATGTCAATTATAGATGAAATGTCTAATGTGGATGATATGGATGAATAAGAAAAAATGAGAATTGAATCATCTTTTTCTATGTCCAAGACAAACCAAAATAAATCAGTTGTTTGGGATGAATTTGATGTTGTAACAAAGAGAGACAAGACATGGGTGATAGATGCAAAATGTAGTCACTTCAAGAATATGTTAGCTTATAAGAGCAGAGGTGCCAATAGTCATAAAAAGAGGCGTTTGAAAGTTTGTGTATTTTGTCGAGTTGCTGAATCTAGAATAAAAAAGTCCCCAACAAGTTTTGTTGTCATTTGAGGTTACAGGAAGATCAAGGAAAACTTTATTATCAACCGATTAATATGACAAAGATAAAGATAAAGAACTTCTTGTTAAGATGTTTATTATGCATGAGTATCATTTCAGGGTGGTGGAGCATCAATTATTTGTGTTATTTGCTAAAATATCAACCCAATTTATCAGCCAATCAAATGGCACACTTTGAGAACTGATTGCATAAAACTTTTATAGTTGAGAAGGACAAATTGGAGTGTTAGCAAGTGTTAACAGAATCAACTTAACTTGTGATTTATGGATGTCAAATCAAACACTGAAGTACATGTGTCTAACTCACATTATGACTGTAATTCCTAATTGTATTCTTCAATGTTTATCTAATTGGGATATTGAAGATAAAGTTGCAACTATTATATTGGATAATGCATCTTTAAATAATCAAGCAGTAAGGACCTTGAAGGATCATTTTGCTAAGAAAGGAACCCTTTACTATAATAGTAAGATATTTCATGTTCAGTATTGTGTAGATGTTTTAAAATTTGATGGTGCAAGATGGACTATCAGAGAATCATGATGTGATTGAGAATATCCAAGAAAGTGTGAAGTACATGAAGATGACTCCTTCAAGGCGGGATAAATTTAATGAAATTTCCACGAAATTAAAGTTGTCAACCTTTAAACATATAATACTTGATGTTCCTACTATGTAGAATTCAATACATTCAATGCTTGAGTTGGCACTTTCGTTTAAAGTAGTTCCCAAGGTTCAAAGAAAGACACTCTATTTATAAATGGTTGCCAACTAAGAAGGTCTGGACATGAGATGCTGAGGTTTCTAAATTTTTAGAAGTGTTTAAAGAAGCTACAGAAGCTTTCTTCAGAAGTAAGTACCCAACCTTAAATTTGTTCCTTCGTCAAATTTGGAAAGTAAAGTTGAAGATGAATTAAAATTTCTCAAGAATTAGAGATTTCATGAAAAAAATGACTATAAAGATGAATGACAAATTTTCAAGTATTGGGTAGAGTGTAATATATAAATGGTAATTGGAGCATTGTTGGATCCTCGACACAAAATGCAGCTTATAAAATTTTATTTTCCACATATTTATTCTACTTAAGAGTGTAATAGTCATATTAATGAGGTTAATAAATCCTTCCATGAACTTTACTTAGTTTATCCATCTATAGAATGACATTCAAGTGCTAACACTAGCTATGTCAATATTGATATAAAAGTTTCTAAAGGAAAATGAAAAAAGATATCTTTGATGTGTAGGTTGAAAATCATTCTGATGTCATTCCCGAAAATAAAACTGAGTTGGACATTTATCTTGAAGAAAGAATTTGCAAGCCTAGTGATGAAAATTATGATGAATTTGATGCTTTGAATTGGTAGAAAGTCAATTCTATTAAATTTAGATGCTTATCTAAAATGGCTCGAGATATACTATCCATTTCAATAACTACCATTACTTTAGAGACCGCATTTAGTGCTGAAGGAAGAGTACTTGATCAATATCAAAGTTCATTGAAACTCGAGACTATTCAAGCTTTGATTTGTATGGGGGATTGGTTACATCATGATTTAGGAGTGAAGCTTTCACCAACTATAAGTATTTTTTTTATAATTAGTAATATATATATATATATATAATTTAAAAGTTATAATTGATCATAATTAAGTTATCGTTTAAGTTGCAGGTTGAGAAAAAGTTACCTTGAATTGAAGTCATTAATTCTTAAATGTGCTTAAAATTTTATTTGACTTGAGAATTTAAATGTTATAATATTTAGTATTATTTTATCTGGATCTAACTCTTCTTTTGGGATTGTGTAGAATATAATCTTAATATTGGGAACTAATGATATGCATATATTTATTTTTGAAGATTCAGCTTTATTGATAAAATTGCTCAGAAAATTATGTTCTATATGTATAATATGGATTCTATGATTTTTGCAGCAATAGTTGTAAACTATTAGTGTTATAATTTTTAGTATGTTTATTGATAAAACTGTTATTATAGTAGTTTATTGCATATGTTAATAATTACATTATGTGATGTTGTTGTAATAGTATATTACCAAATAGTTTTTGTTTTTACTAATGAGTCTCTTGGCAGATCTTGTTGATACATTATTTCTTTATTTAGATAATTTATCAAAACCAACCTTGTTTCTTAATCAATGATTATTTCTTTAATTCTATTTCATAGTTTTTCAATTGCAAGCTGTTTCAGTAGTGGAATTCTGCATAATCCAGAAAGAAAAACAAATGTTGAAGGAGGTGGCTTTAACAGTATAGCATCATTTTTTAAATCAACTAAGGAAAAACAAATCCCATAGAAAATTATTTTTTTAATTGATGTATTTGTTATCATATTGATTACACAAGGTAAAAAAAGTATAAAGACTGAGCACGAGGATTGATTACAATACAAACTTGTATTGGCTCGTGATTGGGCTTGAGCTCAATGTTATGCTTGAGCTCATTCATATGGAAAACGAACCAAATGAGCTCAAGCTAAACTATTTTTTTTTTAAATCAAGTTAAGCTTGATCACGAATTTAAGCTCATTCAAAAGCATGGCTTGGGCTTGAGCTTGCTCATAAATTAACAAGCCTAACTCGAAATGTTCAAAGCTTAGCTTGGCTAGGCTTGTTATCATCCCTATTTGTGCATACCCTCCCATCTTTTATCCCGTATCATTGTACTACCTTTCTTTCAACACAATATTATTAGTAATATGCATTAGGTCAATCATTTATGGACATGTTTTAGGTTTACCATTTTATTCATAAAGAGCCATTTTCATTTTTGTTTTATATTATGATAATCACTTGAATACTTAATTCATTCTAAGGCCATCCATCGAGCATATGACTTGATAGTAAAACTTTTAAACTAAACATGAGTTCTATTCATATTATTTCTAGTCATTTATTAATATTATTGAACTGATAATGAATTAAGGCTAGTATGGTGTTGACTGATGATAATATTTTACTATTCTTGAATATGGGATATAAATCAACTCATAAGTACTTATTTAAAAATTATTTACAAGATTGGCCCACTATGAGAATGCTATATGAGAATGCTATATAAATAATTCTCATCAGAGTAATATTGATTTAATCCTTTGACTTCACATCATAATGGATTTATATATAACTATTTTATGTTTTGACACAATCTAACATTACCTTAAACTAGGTAATTAAATAGATTGTCATTGGACATAAAATGAGTTATGTGAGGAATATGAGCGATGATAAAGAATTTGTCCTTCATTTAATCTGAGTAAGATATCAATAGGCCCCTCGATAAGATAGACTGGGGAAAATATATGGTCATGCTAAAGTGAATTAAAAAAGAGTTATCATTCTTAGTCAACTTGGAATCAAGAAATAATATGATTGAATCATATATAAGGATGACAAAAAACAATGTCTTATATTCAATCAAAATATTATGTGACAAAAAAATTATAATATTCATTGTAAATAAGGTTATGTCGAGATATCAGCTTTCACGCTTCTTGGGTAGTCATAACGTCTTGTTAGAGGTCACTTATGACTTGTAGGCCTAAATATAAATTTCAGGCCCACTGCCAATGTCATGTGAACCTACGGGGCCACACACTTAGAACAGATCCAAAATGAATATAGGTTTACCAAGTCCATTTAAACTCTATAATATATATATATATATAAGGTAATTTTATCTTAATAAATAAGTATATATATATTTCTATTTGTAATTGTTATTTTAATCAAATTAGAATTAAAAATAGAATTTATACAAAAAAGGGATTTGCTTAGTGAAACCCTAATCGAGAACTCTATATATACCTCATGTTTTCTAGGGTTTCATACAACACTACATATTATTCCATCCATGAAATTCATTTTTCTCAAGATGGAGAGAAAAATGAAACATATAGTTTATTCATTCTTGATTATGAGATAATCAAGAAATTTGCTAGCACATACATGTCCGATTTGATTAAAGGTTTGATTGTGTGGATACTAATAGAGGATGCATCCATTTGGAGACATTTAAATCCGATCAAACAAGGTAAGGTTTTAGAAACCCTAAACAATCAATTAATCGAATTACATGAATCCTTGTTCTGGGTACATGATAAAATCTTTTTTTTCCAATGTGTTTGTTATCACAAAACCCAACAAATATTGATAAGTAGGTGGCTACTCTACATGAGGAGGCCGCTACCCATCTTGGGTAAGATTGTAGCTTACAAATATCTTCCTAGTGTATTTAAGCACATCAAAAGGCCTTTAATAAAGCCTTTTATTCATCATGCTCTGATATGGAAACTATTCCTACCTAATAGATTATATAACTCATTTTTTCTTCATCTTCCTTTATTTGTATCTACTCACTTTCAATTTTCTTTAGCTATCTCTTCTATTGTCTTTCCTAAGGTAATTGGGTATAGTCCCTGGTGGGATGCTAGTTATATGGGGCTTCTCTACATGAATCTTTTTGAAGATGTGAGCATAGCTTTTGGATCTGCCCTTGAAAACAAAGTGTTATGGTGAGAAATTAGTGTAACCAATGGAAATATTAGTACACTTGTTGGGGATAGTAAAGTTGTGGGGGAACTCATTAGAAGGTTAGAAAGAGCAACGGTTGAAATTGTGCATGAAAGTGTGGTGATTATGGCCACAACTAATACACCTGAAAAAGGGGTATTATGGTTGGCAGGTATCTTATTAGTAGTTATTTGAGTGTATTTCTATGTGATTGATGAGGCATGCATGGTGGATTTATGGTGATGGCATGCTACACAAGTGGCTTCCTCTAATATTTTTTAACAACCCTCCCTTCCTTGGTGTCGGATTCTTGTATTATGAGAGTTTTATCATAGGGGGCTGCATGGTAGATGAAAGGCTCTTGAGTATGAGCTGCTGGACTTTAGCACGGGTTTTCATAATTCATCCTGCCCTTTTTTTAGCTGAGCATGAAACATGGTGTCAAGCTCTCATATGTAGTGGGAAATTAAGTAATATCAAATATTTTAGCAATAGAAAGTGGTTCAACATCTAATGAAGTCAAGTTTGAGTATCTACTACCCTGGTACTAAAGGGATGGTACTAGGTACTAACTCATTGATAGAAGCTCGATCATCTACAGTAGAGAGCTAATTAAAGAATTTCCACCCTTCTCCTCTACTTTGGTGCCTAGTGAGACTATCAACTATGAGCCTTATTTTCCAATCCAATGAGTACTTTCGGGGGAAGGGTCTTATCCATCTTACCTGCAAATGGGTACTACACTGAATGTTTGACTTCGTTCCCGATTAGCTTTTCTGTATAGTATAATATAGAAAAGAAAAGAACAAGCAATAGTTCAAGCCACTAATGGAAACTTGAGAAGCATCGTAAGGGTGCAACCTATTCTATAATAGTAGCATTCAATGCATTAATTCTTTGTCTGATTCCGTTGATTAGACCTAATGATCCGAGTCCTACACCTTTGCCTAAATTCATAGTGCTTACTAGCGATTTCCTCCTTCTAAAAAAATAAGTGGTTATCAAATCACTCCTTATACTTCAATATTTTTTCCCTTTCAACTAGTAATGCCATTCCAAGGACCCCTCATGAGATGTGATGGCATGAGCGTCGTAAAGTCCCACAAGAGTTGTAAGGTAATCAATGACAAGGCAAGGTAAGCACATTTGAGAGCAGCTCCTTTTTTACTCCTAGTTATCCTAAAAAATAAAAAATATATATAAGCACTTCTCTATTATTCTTTTTCATATTTCTTGATAGAAGAAGTGTCATTAATAAGCACAATGAAAGAAAAGATGGTCGATAGTGTCTGAGCTTCCATTCCAAGCATGGGTACTTTGGCCTTTATTATTCCACTTTCTCAAAATGTTGAGTAGTGAATCAAGACTCTCTCACTATGTTCCCATTCCATTCTTCGAATCTATCATCGATCTAGTTTAAATCAAAGCTGATGCAATGATTAAAGGGGGTAAATTTAAGCAAAGTAAAGAAAAGAAAAGAAAGACGAATCATAGTAAACTTGTCAGGAATGTTCTATTAAGCATACCAGTAAATTAGTGGTTCAAAGTATATCTCTTGTCCTGGTGTGTTATATATTTCATTTTAAGTGAACGAAGACTAAAAATCTAGGCCAGAAAGAATATGAGCCATAGCTAATGAAGAGCCGAAGATAGCCTTATAGGTGGCCAAGCAGCAAAGAGCACTCGAGGAGAATCAATATATCATCTAATCGCTTGTGCTAGTAAGTCTGGTTAGAAGAAAGGGTAAGTGAAGTCTCTTTGGCTTTAACATGTATGAGTAGCTGAGCAGACTGATGGTTTAGGCTTTAGATACTACAATTGATCTCCTACAACTCATTTATACAGCTCTTGATTAGCGAGAGCAACAACTTATTTCTGACTCTTACTCAATAGTGACTTGGCTAAGGCAAGAAAGTATGATCACTGATCTTTTACTAATGCTTGCATCTTTTTCATCTCTAATCTCATCTATGCTTCAGGAAAGAGACTTACCCACTAATAATGCAATGAATAATTGGGGGTAGGTAGTTTTACTTATTTTTACAAAGAATTGAGTAGTTTTTGCTCCTTACCCTTAGTGAAGTGAGTGGCTTCTGCTCCCCAATTTAGTATTTGTGAGTAGCTTTCGCTTTTCTTTTTTGAAATATTATCTTCTCTTTATTTGTCTATCTATCTTCCTATCCCAAGCCCTTGTTGTCTCTAGCATGTATGATAGAGATTGACTCACTTTCATAAGCACTTGTTGGTAAGTTTGGAAGAAGGTTTTTAGGGAAACTAACTCAATGTGGCTCTGGTTTAGCTATGCCTCTTGCTTAAAATATTTTCCAGCTAAGTTGAGTTTTACTAACATGCATAGGTAAACTAAATAAATCTTTAGTGACTACATGCAAAAGCTTTTGCTTCTACCTTCTGTTGGCAAATCTTGTTTTCTTGTATTTTATGATTCCCTCTTTTGCCAATATCAATTTAGTCAAAAGGCTAGTTCAATCACTATGAGGAAATACATACATACTATAACTTGAATTACTATCTCAAAAAGGGGATTATCAGGTATTCTACTTTATGGTAAGCAATATGCCCTTTTTTTTACTAGATCAAATAGAGAAATTGGAATAGTACAGGAAAGGAAAGACAACTATGATGTATACCCCTAATAGAGTAAGTAGGGAATGAACCATTCGGAAATAAGTACAACTAATAGTATGGTAAATAAGAGCAAGAAGGTATGCAATTAATTAATGTTTTTAATATAGGAGTTAAATTGTTCCTCTATTTGTCTGTTGCTTCTTTATTCTTGTCTTGCAAGCTCAATTGTGATCCTTTGATTCCTCTACATGATTACCTTTCTTCAAATAGATATATTCCCCCTTCTAAATATGAATAGTACTTCTATCAGAAAATCTTTTCTTTTTTTTTTGCTTGCTTCTTATGACAATAAGTCTTATGCTTGGTAGGGTCAATTAGAATTTTTCTTACTTATCCATTCAAGCCATTCAATAACTCATTTGTTCCTTTCTTCTCTTATGACATACTCTTCTCAATTGAGAATTAGTCTCTCACAACTATCCTTTGGAAAACAGATACCTTTCATCTGGTAGCCATTATTTACTTCATCGATTTTAGTATCCTTTGATTGGTTCATTTCTTTCTGCTTTACTGACTTTGATTACTTGACTAACTAATAAGGATAGCAATTGCTCATTTTCTTATTAGCATGATAGGTGAGTAATCATTTCTATTATGAGTGAATTCAATAAAATTTTATATTACTTTTTGTAGGCCTATTTTCTATTAGCGAATGTCTTGTTAAAGTGCTCATGTGGTTAAGGTACTATTACCAGTCAAAACACCCTCTAATAAGACTTTCCATTCAATGGAATCTCATCCAACCTTTTAGATATAAGAACCCTTTCCAATGTTTTCTTTTTCTTCTCTTTGTCAAGCAAGGAATAATTAGCCTAAAGAAAGTATTCATAAAGCAAATCCATAAGGAAACAGAGAAGTTAAATGAAATTAATAGTGGCATAATGAGAGTATAAGTAGTAAACCAGTAGAAGAGAAGCAACTCTTGTTAAAGGTCTTCCTGGTCAAGTTGTCTGAGAGAAATAGTTATCTTATCAACAATTATCTTAATGTTCCTAAACCATGGAAACAATCAATAGGGTCTTGTATTTCAATTACTTGATTTAGGTAATTATTTATTATTGAGGATTATAAGTGTAGCAAACATTTGGAAGTACAGGGAAGAGTAGGTGGGTGCAAAAGATAAATAAGTTTTAGATGCTACAATTGCTTCACCCATATCGATTTTCCTTTAGTATTGACAAGTTCCCTTGTTTGTCTCTATTGCTATGAGTCTTTTTCTTTTAGTGAAAAGAAAACTAAAAATGCTTATAAAGCAAGCCCTTGCTTTTCCCCATTTAGGAGAGTAGCTTTCCATGGTCTAGTACTTGCTTGGGACAAGCCAATGCTAAGACTCATGAAGTAAATAGGAGCTTTGCTTTTGTTAAGTCCTTGAGAATGATAAATAGTGCTCATCCATAGCTTGGTTCGTGACTTGAGAAGTGAAAGGATGGTAGTAGTATACATATGTAGGGCTATACCCCTCTATAAGAATTTGTTTAGCAAGTAATCCCTTGCTTGTTCTTGGGCTTTCGTTCAATATCTCCTCTCTCCATTCTTTGAGTTTGCATTAACATTTCCCATTACTTGTCTTGTAGGGCTCGTAAGGGCATTTCTATGTAGAAAGAAGCTATGTTCAATTAATCTCAAAGGGAATTGAAGCAAGAAGAATTATTGATAATAGCGATTTTGTTTTAGGCATAGAAGTCAAACTAGAATGAGACCTTCAAGGGTAAGTGATTGAAGTATAAATTAAGCATGAATAGACGCATCCATGGATGAGAACTAGATCTGATGGTGATAGAATAAATACATGTCCAGAGAATGAGTTGGAAGGCATGACTACCATTGGGTAGTAGTTGACCACCTATGCAGCACAAGCACCTTTTTTATTTAGGAGAGATTTGGGAAACATGGAAAGGAACAAATTAAGGAATTATGAAACACTTAGCACGATAGGGCTCACGAATGACCAACCAAGAAAGAATTTGATATTCGATGACAAAAATTTTTTTGTTCTTAGCCAATAGCCAACCTTTTCTTTTGCAGCAAACTTTACAACTTATTGGGCAGTAGCTGCAAAGCCATTTCCTCTCAATCGAATATTACCAAAGCTTCCTAGTTGTAGCTTCGTGTCTTTCTTTAACTCTAACTTCTAAACTTTATTTTATTCCACCAAAGGAGCCTTTTCAGATTCTAATCCATCAAATGCAAAGTTAGGCAATATGCTTCTGTACAGAGATTTAGATGCATCATATACACTACACTACCTTAATTAGAAACAATTTCAACAAAGTGGTTAGTAACCTCTATAGCAGTCTAGTGGCATACCTTACTTAAAGTAATGTGCTCCTTGGCAAGCACTGAATTGGTGGGTAATGGATTGGGAAAACTAGACTTAGGAGTACCTGCCCTAGGATCAAAAGACAGAGAATGAGGAGGTAGTTAATGCATTCATATCGACCCACTAGTTACATTCTTGCTTCTCTCCCAAATAGTAAACCATCTTTTGAAGTCATCATCGACTCCATCTTTGAATACATAAGAAAACCTAAGAAACCAAGCCAACTGACCAAGAAAGAAGTTGAACTTCTTTCAGCTAAGGAATATTAGAGAGATGCAAGCTAATGAATAACACTTGTCTTGATTCATTTAAGGCAGTGCAATGAAGCATATCTTTTATTTAGTTGATAGTCACCTTTTCATTCTCTCCAGGCCCCCTAAAGGTATCAAAAGAGTGAATAAGGGATTCATCGAATTTATCGGTGGATATGTACCTTTTTTCCATCTTTCATCTCCATTCAGTCAGGCATAAGAAAAGAAAGAAAAGTTTATATGGTGTGCATTCACTTTCATTGAATGGATAAAATTTAGTTAATGTAAAGCTTTTCCATCACTTTTATCTCCAAACCAACTCTCCCTATCTCACCACCATCGAGTGAACAAAAATAGAATTCTTCAAATTTTGGTTGAAATAACTAGGCTGCAACAAAGTCAATTTTAAGGAAAATGTAGCCACTAGTTAGAGTGCTTTACTTATAATATCTTAGAAGAGAAAGATCTAGCTCAGCTGGTGGTATAGGATAAGAGGAGCTAACTAAAGTAGTGATGAGCTAGGATAAATACTTATCGATCTAGTTTAGAGGAAATAAAGTAGATAGTATTTAGAAAAGTTCAATATCTTTATGAACCCATGCATAAAAAATCATGCTTATTAATCATAGAAGTGAAAGTTATGATTCCATCTAGTGAATTGATTCAATCCATTCCAAAAACAGAAGTGACTCTTCTAGTGCGGAGGAGAATCTCATTTTGTATAGGCTAAGGTCTACACCAATGATGTTAAGCAGGCCTGACCCCTCAAATAAATTCATAAAGGAAAGATGAATAGCGTGGGATAAATTAGATGTTTGTATTGATTGGGATAAGCAAGACATGTTGTCCAATGCTTTCACTTTAGCTAAAGAAGGAAGAGTGAGCTATATGCCCTTTTGCCTAGTAAGATGAGTTTGCTTATGTTCCATATAGATTACTCTTTATGGTCTAGATTTGACAGGAGATTGGGTGACTATTTATGAAAAGAAACTTATATGTCATGTATAGGCCATATTCACTATTTGCTAGGTGAAGGTTAGACTCTTTCATTTGTTTATTCTTTATTTTACATTGAATAGAAATTTGACCAACTCGCACATGGGTAACACTCCCAAAACAAGAAAGAGGATTGACCCACTAGCATTAGGTGTTGCATCAACCAGGCCCTTAGGCAATAGTCTAGTTCTCTCAAATTCATATTTAGAGGGATACGAGATAGAGCAACTCGAAGTAAAGTGAAGTGGTCTTGTTATAGCAGTTGGATTATGAAAATTAAAAACATCTAGTAAGGTGTTCCAATTTCTATACTCAAAGGGGCTAATCTATGTGATCAAATTTTCTTTGGCTATTGTGGTAAAGGGCCGGATGTCTTTTTATCTCATGTACTTGATCTAGAGGTGTCAAATGGGTCATTACATGTCGGCATGACCCATTTTTTCTAGGCATGCTGTGTGGTCCACTAGCCTAGCACGACATAGTTGGCATGACAAAGTGCATGGACATGCCGACTGTCTTGAACAAAAAAAAAATGGCCACATGGCCAACCAATTACAATCAGTCATGTGACGGATTTTTTTTCTAAAAATGGACCACCGCATGATGGGGTGGTCAAATTTAAAAAATATATAACCACCTGGCTAACTGCCCGATAAGGATCCCGTTGAGTGGTCTCCCGAGCCAGTTTACCATGTCATCAGGCTAGGCACATGGATCGTGCCTAGCTCAGCATGAGACACGACTCATGCCGGCCCAGCACGGCATGAACCATGCCAAGATGCAGCCTGACCCAGCCCAAGGCACGATTCCAAACCATGTCATGCCGGGCCAAGCACTATTGAACTGGGCTGAGCCCTAGGCCATGCCCATGCCACCCAGCCCATTTGACATCTCTAACAAGATCAATAGAGAAGAGCATCATGGTTTTTGGTCTTGTCTCAGTCCATGAGGCCTCAAAAGGGGAGAAGAGACAACTATTGCAGAATAACACCTACTTCATTTTCCTCACTTCTATCTATTAGTAGAGATTCCTTCTAATTGAAATATTCTAAGGATTCTCATTTCATTGCAAAGTAGTTGCTTCAGCCTCTCACCTATATGCATATAAGTCAAATTTGAAAAATACTACATCCACATATTCATATATGAACCTTAATGGCCTCCACTCTCCCATTTGATCGAACTCTTAATTACTATTTTTTATCTAGTAAGAAAGGGAGTTTAGAACACACTTTCTTCAATTTCAGTGAGTGATAGATTATAGCATTTTTCCTGAGTGATGAAGACAATGCCAATACCAAAGGATTGAATGAGTTAGTTCCACCTGGAAAAAGATAAAAGGAAATGGCTTAGATATCAATGACTTTGCTATGGAGATGGAATAATTGCACACAAAGGTGCAAGAGGAGGGGAACTTGGAATTATAGCTGAGAAATGAGCTAGCCTAGCCCATTCGGGTTTAGCCCATTTGGGACATGGGCCAAAATGGATCGGGCACTTCTGCCCATTTTTTTAGTCAGACCAGCAGTTAGCAAGATCAGCCTGGCTTTACATGGGTTGTGGGCCAAAATGGGCCAAATAGGCTAAAAGTCTGAAATAGGAGAAAACTAAATGCAATTATATTTTTACGTAAAAATTCATTTCAATCAACACAATAAAGCTAAAACAAACTAAAAAAATTGCATTCTCTTCAATTATACTACATATTATATTATATTATATTATATTATATTATATTATATTATATTTATATATATATATATATATATATATATATATAACAACCAAATTGCATGCAGTCATATTCAAAAAACTAACTAATAAATAGTAAAAAAACTAAATAATATGTTTAAAAATACTAAATTCTATGGTAGAAAAAATTATAATATAAAAAAATGGGCATGGTGGCTAACCTGGCCCAACCCTGTTTGGCACACTAGCCTATTTGTACCAGGCCAAACATCCCGAATTTTATTTGGGCCTTCATTTTTTAAGCCCGACCCTCTAAAATTTTGAGCAAACCCACTCTAACTAGTTGAGCTCGACCCATATTCTCAGCTCTACAAGGAATGATAAATATGTAAAGCCATGCCAAAGAGAGTAAGAGTTTGAGGTTGGTAATGAAGTGTAGTCATGAGAAAGGAAGCCCGACAAAGAGAGGTAGTCAATTGACACATAAAAGGATTTTTCCATGAAGGATTCTTGATAAATACAATGACAATGCTCAGCAACAAATGTAGAATTGCCTATTTAGTTTTTTTAGTAAGATTTAGAATGTCCCAAATATTTATTGTTTAAGAATTGAGCAATGGACATAAAAGTGAATAAGGTGAAAAAGAGGGAGAAGCCATGATGGGTGAGCCCTATTACAATAATTGGAAAGGTAATAGAAAACATCAATGACCAGAGGAGGTTCACATAAGACAAACATGAAATCATGGTAGAGTGGATGGCATGAATGGTTGCCGAAAAAGGAGGTGCTGAGGTTGGACCAAGAATGCCCTTCTGATAGAGACTTTTTAAACCTCTAGTTTGACTCTGCTAGCTCAGAAGGATCAACAATGATAAGTTGAACATGTAGAGAGGAGAGAGAAGATTTGAAATAGAAGGAAGATGTAGAAAGCTAAACTTTGAGTCTTGTCTTCAAGATGAACTTACCAATAGGAATACCAGCTTCCAAAATTTGTAAGGTGGATTATCCAATCAACCAGCTGATCTATGACCACCACATATAACTATTGTCAGAGTCCTTGCTCCCTCTCAAGATTTCAATCCCTATCAATTCAAGAATAAATTAGTGATGGGTTGGGGAATCGAGCATCAATTTTCTTGGGTCTAGTAGGAGCGAGAGTATTTAAGTAATTCTCGATCCTCATAATAATTGAGTTAAGAAAGACATGAGATCTAGAGAAAGCATCTGGTCACATATCCAAATTTTTTCATGGGAAAGGTTGGAGAGGAACGAAGCTAGGGGTCTCACTCCAGTATTCATTATCTTCTCCTCGACTCCTTAATCAATAGTCATAGCTTTGTTACACTACCCACTACAACTTAAGCCCCCATTTAGTTCCCCATATATTTATTGAGTTTGATAAGTTGTTAATTAAATACCAGTAAAGAGATGTTCACATCAGGACCTGTTGTTTCGGATCAATGGATACAGAATCAACTACTAGATTTTAATTCATTAAGCTTGCTTATCCAATCACCATGCCATCAGGATTTAAGAATTGCTTTTTATAAAAAGAAATTTGGACATCAACTCGTAATTCAAAGTGTTTAGTTGAGTTCAGCTCTATTGGTTGAAGTAGGTTGATTGGTTCAAAGGCTACATGGCTATCTAATCTCTGAAGTCTACCACACCCCTTATTCTCTCAATTCAAGAATAAAGGGATTTAAGAATTGCTTTTCTTGTTAGTAATGACAGAAACAAGAGAATCTAGCTTCATCTAGTACATTGAGATATGAGCTAGAGGAGCATTCTTGGATTTGAGCTGATAGCCTAGAGAAGAAGAATCTAACATCTTTTCAATTAGTCTACTAAACCATCATTCTTTATCATGCATGATCACTTACAGTAACAATTCTTTCTTGTAGAAGGAAGTCCATCATTCCTAGCACTGTCAAGTGTCCGTGCCACTAGTAGTTTCCACACAAACGTATCTTTATTCTACATTTTTTGTTTTCTATCTCTCCCATTTTATATAACCATTTGGTTTTTCACGTCATTCTAAAAGGATGTGTCATTAACTAAAAGGATGTATCATTAATAAAACCTTTTGGTTTTTCACACCTTTCTAAAAGGATGTATCATTAATAAAACCTTTTAGTTTTTCACACACCTTTCTAAAAGAAAGTATCATTAATGAAACCTTTTGGTTTTCTACATACCTTATAAATTGATGTGTCATTAATGAAAAGGATGCATCGTTACCTTTCTAAAAGAGAGAAATGAGAGCTTTAAGTTTGAACCTGTTTTAAAGGTCCAAACATCTACTAATTGGACAAAACTCTTTAGTCCAATTAGCTAAAGATCAGAAATGAATTTCAGACTTTAAGATTATGCTCAGTTTAATTTAGTCTAACTAAAATAAAATGAACTCCAAATATATTATACATTTTTATGTATATAATCAAATAGGTTCTCATAATATTGGTAGTAACTTTAAAATCTCATTTTAAAGAAACAAACAATGAGCAACATTTAGCAATATATCATTGATACCCAAGTGATGAAAATATAATAGATTCGACTTAACTTAATTTCATAACTTATTTTATTGTACAACTTAGTCTTTTTGTCCATGATATCTAGATTGATTTCGGAGGCACAAATCATGTCATCCTCACATCAATCTAAATGTTTTTTGATATTTGAGTAGACTAACTTAAACAAATAAGCTCAATATCTCATATTTACTTATTTGAGCATAGTAATGTATTTTAGTAGTCATACTCAATCAAGGGGCCAATTGATATCACTTTCATTATATAGAAGGGACAAATTCCATAGACATCAATCATATCCCTCTACACAATTTATTATATACCTAGTAAATAACTTTATAACCATCATTATTATAGATGTAATTTTTTGAATCTAAAGTATAAAACTCCTTATGTAAAGAACCATAGTGACTCCAGTTCAAATAAAAATGCATACTAATAGTCACTGTGAGAATGTGTATGACATTTATATAACAATCCATGTAACATTCTCATAGTGGGTTAGTTCAGTATATGTTCTCCAACAAATACTCATGTGTTAACTTAATATCTCATATTAGTTAACCTATTATGCTAGTCTTAATGTATTAATATTGCCTTTGAATATTAATACTTGACTAGGAATAATTTAGATTAATATTCCATTGAATATATTACTTTATGGCATTAATATATTCATTTAATATTTACACATATCTAAATAAATATAATAATCATAAAATGATATCTTTTTAGATAAAAAATATGATACAAAAGTCTCAAAAAAATCTTCAACTGATTGACTTTTAGGGTATACTCTAACAATTTTCCACTAGTACTAAAGACAATCATTAAAGTATCTAATACCTAGTGACCTAGTGTGACCATCATGCTTCCTCTCTACTAAAGCCTTGATCAGTGAGTCTACTACGTTTTCATCTATAGGTACTCTACATATCTTTACATCTACTCTATCGAATAATCTCTTGAATGAGATGAAACAGCCAAAGTATGTGTTTGGATCACTGATGAGATCTAGCTTTTTTAGCCTGTGCAATAGCCCCATTGTTGTCACAATAAAGGTCTATTGGATTCGTTATGCTAGGAACTACATCAAGTTCTATGATGAACTTTTTGAAATAGTTACTTTTGTCGCATCAGAAGCATCAATATACTCATCTTCTATAGTAGAATTAGCAATTGTATCTTGCTTTGTACTCTTCCAACTCATAGCATCACCATTTAAGCAAAACATGTAATGTGATTGCGATATTGAATCATCCATGCCTGTTTGGAAGCTTGCATCGCTGCAACCCTTTACATCGAGCTCCTCATCACCTCCATATAACAAGAAATAATCTTGAGTCCTTCTAAAGTACTTAAGAATATTTTTGACTATTATCTAGTGACTCTCACCTGGATTAGACTGGCATCTGCTAATCATGCTTAATGCATATGAGATATCAGGACGAGTACAAATCATGGCATACATAATAGACCCAATAGCAAATGCATATGGAATCTTATCCATGCATTACCTTTCCTCTTTAGTAGGTCATGGAGCCTTAGAAGGGCTCACTCATGTGATATTGGCAAGAATCCTTTCTTACCATTTTACATGGCAAAATTGACTCAAGCCAAGCAATCTCTTAGAACTATCTCTATAGATTTTTATGTCTAATATATAGGCAACTTCACATAAGTCTTTCATTGAGAAAATAATTTCCAAGTCAAGCCTATATAGATTATAAGAAAAGGATATCATTTCCAATTAGAAGTATGTCATCTACATACAAAATAAAAAAGATAATTGTGCTCCCACTAATCTTTTTGTACAAACAAGGTTCATCTTCATTATAAATGAAACCAAACTCTTTGATTGCATCATCAAATCAAAGATTACAGCTTCTTGATGCTTACTTTAATCCATAAATAGATTTCTACAACTTATATATCATTGTAGTATCCTTTAAATCAAAAAAAAAAACTTAGGTTGTGTCATGTACTCATCCTCGAAATAGATTCCCATTAAGGAATATAGTTTTGACATCCATTTGCTAGATTTCATAATCATGGTAAGCTGTAATAGCAAACAATCCAAATGAATTTAAGCATCGTAACTAGCAAAAAGGTTTCATCATAGTTTATACCATGAATTTGTTTAAAACCTTTAGTAACTAATCGCCGTTTAAAGGTATGCACATTGCCAACCATGTCAGTTTTCATTTTTAAATCCCATTTTCACCCAATGGGAATTATCTCTATAGGTGGATCAACCAAAGCCCATATTTGGTTGGTATACATGGATTCCATTTCATATCGTATGGCATCCATCCATTTCTCAGAATCTAGATTCTTTATAGCTTCTTAATAGGATATAGGCTCATTTTGATCAACAAGCATTACATCACCATGTTCAGATAGGAGAAGAAAAAGATTATCATTTTGATGACATATCCTATCAGATCTACACAGAGCTCGTTCTACTCAAATAGGTTACTATTCCAAACTTTTTGTGGAGCAACAAGTTCTTGATCCACAATACTTTGTGGTGCCTATTCTGGCTTCATCAAAGTCTTAATATTGGTTTGTGTATCTCGAATTTCACCAAGATCTACTTTGCTCCCACTAGTTCCTCTAGAAATAACTTCTCTTTCTAGAAAAATACCATTTCTAGCGACAACTACTTTGTCTTGTGTGAGAATGTAAAACTAGTATTTCTTTGTTTCTTTTAGATATCTTAAAAAATAATATTTATTTGATTTGGGTCCTAGTTTCTGAGACTTGACATCTAACATAAGCCTCATAACACCAAATTTTTATAAAAGATATTCTGCGACTCTTTCTTATCCATATCTCATATAGTGTCTTTGTAATTACCTTAGATGGAACACGATTAAGTGTGAAAGCAACTGTCACTAGAGGATGTCCCCATAAGGAAGAAGAAAGATACGCCTGACTCGTCATTGATCATATCATGTCTAACAGAGTATGATTCCTCCTTTATGATACACCATTCTTTAATGGTGATCTAGGTGGAGTGAGTTGGGAAATGATCCCAAATTGAACTAGATGACCACGAAACTCTTGGCTTAAGTATCCACCACCTCGATCTGATCAAAGTATTTTAATACTTTTTCCACGTTGATTTTGTACTTCATTCATAAATTCATTGAACTTTTCAAAGGATTTTGACTTGTGTTTTAATAAATACATATAGCCATATCTACTAAAATTATCAGTAAATATAATTAAATACTAGTAGCTGCCTCTGGCTGTTATATTAAAATGGCCACATACATCACTATGTATACGTCCTAACAATTCATTTGTCTATTCGCTTTGAGCAATAAAATGAGTTATAGTTATTTTGCCTAATAGACAAGACTCATATATTCATATGATTCAAAATCAAAAGAGTCTAGAAGTCCATCTTTATGGAGTTTAGATATGCATTTCTCATTTATATGGCATAAGCGATAATGCCAAAAATATGTTTGGTTTGAATCATTAGATTTTGACCATTTTGTATTTATGTTATAAATTGGGCTTTCGATGTCTAGAACGTAGAGACCATTCATTAATTATGCACTACAATAGAACATCGCATTTAAATAAATAGAATAAAATTTGCTCTTTATAATAAATGAAAACCCTTTCTCGTCCAAACAAGAAATAGAAATAATGCTTCTAGATAAAGAATGTACATAATAATAATTCTCAAGTTCTAAAATAAGTCTAGTATGCAAATATAGAATATAGGATCCTACAGCTATGGCAGCAACTCTTGCACCATTACCAACACATAGGCCCATCTTGCTTTTTTTTTAATGATCTACTCTTTCGAAGATTATACACATTTTTAAAAATGTGAGAAGCACATCTGGTATCTAATACCCATGATGAAGAAGTAGATAGGTTGACTTCAATAACATAAAGACATGAGGCAAAAGTCTCACTTCCTTCTTCTTTTTCAATTCTTTTAGGTATTGTTTTTAGTTCCTCTTCCAATGTCCGGTCTAACCATAGTAAAAATAAGTACATTCCTTAGCCACCTCTCCCTCAGGTTTCAATGCAAAAGATTTTGCCTTGCCTTTGGTTTGAGGTTTACCCTTACCTTTGGGCTTACATTTTCCTTTGCCATTTTCCACCATCTTTAAAGGATTGATCTATTTAAAATTTTGTTCAGTAGTTCTCAACATGCTTAATAATTCAGGAAAAATTATGGTAGTTTCACTCATGTTGTATTTCATGACAAATTGGCTTTCAGGAGCCTACTCTTGGCTTAATGGAAAGCCCAACCTTTCTAGATTCTCAATATGCCCAATCATTTTGAGAACATGAGTTTCAACATGGCTCCCTTCTATCTTCTTGCATTAAAAAAAGGCCTTAGATACCTCATACCTTTCATGCCTTTCCTACTCTTGATATAGTCATTTTATATGTTCAACAATATCATAAATATCCATATTCTCATGTTTCTTCTTAAGCTCAGAGTTCATGGTGGTAAGCATAAGGCATGCTGCATCCAAAGCATCATCTTGGTACTTTTATGAACATTCTTATCAGCATGAGGGATATTAGGTGTAGGTGATTCAGGGATAGGCTGCTCTAGGACATATAGTTTCCTTTCTTGTTTGAGGATAATTCTCAAATTTTTATACCAGTCCAAGACATTAGCTCCATTGAACTTGTCCTTATTGAGGACAGATCATAGTGATAAGTTGTTTGAGGTGTTTACAAACATGGTAATCTAAAATTATGCAAAAATTAGTATCATATTTAATATTTATTTAATTAGGGATTTAATTAAATGATTCTCTCACTAAATTATTAGGTTGAAAATAATTATTCAATTTGTTATTTAAATTAATTCTTTCATGGGCAACGATCTATATTTGACCTTGTCCTGAGTTAGCATTTGCTAATTGCCCAAAGTGTAGCTATTTAGGTAGGTAACATTTACCAATTTCATCTAATGCAACTCTTGGATAACTATGTGAATAATACACTTTGTTCTTAGCCCATCTAATGGTGCATCTCCTAAATTTGTGCCTCTAAGTTTTCGATCTAAATGAGATAACTTATTTAAGTCTCACCCAAAGTTCAATAGTTTGGATATCACAATTACCTTATCACATTCTACTAAAATAAATAAAGATACTTCACCTTGGCAAACCTATATAATATTGATCAAGGTAGTAATGAGTATCAAACTTTGGTAGGTATCTTTTATTGACTTAATCTTAAATTGAGGGATTTCTTTAATTATTTAGTAAAATAACCAATTAACATGCACTACATATATTTAAATGTGTTTGTATTTATTTTACTAGGCTAGTCATGTATCAACATATATTTCACAAACATAAAATAAGAGTGACATGGTTATGGTCCCAACTAAAATAAATTTTCAAGCTAATGAGAAAATTGAAAGGTCGACCTAAAGGTATTGTATCTTCTCCAAGTGCTTCCTTGGTTGTCATATGTTGTTTGTTGCTTTCTTCTTTAAAATAAACTTCTAATTTAATACTATTCTAATCGTACATTAAACAAACAAAAGAAAACTTTGAATTACATTCAAAAAGAATTTGAAATGAATTTTACAACTTGAATTGCAAATTAAAAGGCACGACATGCAGGCCATATTAAACTTACAACAACAACACACATAATCCATTTATATGGGGTAAAGGGTCATAACCATGCACCCTACAAATTATACATCTAACATCTCTTAATCATGATTTTAATTAATCAAATTAATCATTTATGAGACATTTAAATTTTGGGTTCCCAGGTGTATCGCCCCTAGCAGGGTCCAGGGAGCAACATCTCTTATGAGGGATTGGGGGTGGAGCCTCGAAATAAAAATAAATTGCTAACTCATTGAATGAGTTGCTGCCATATTTTTTTAACCAAAAAAATGATTTATAAAACTAATTTAATACTATAATAAAATCACAGTTTCATATATACAACTATTTAACATTTAAACATATTCATATAAAAATTATATGAATCTCTATCACTTTAAGCAACCATCATATATTATTTCATGGATGTAATCATATTACAATCTTTTTTATCACATTAATAGATTTTGTATTCATATTAATCGAATTAACATGAACAAGTTACAAATAATATTGTTTAATCATATTAAATTGTTTATTATATTAATCATATTAATATTATAGATCTGTTTCATGCATGATAAACCAAAATGCCTATAAATCATGATAATATGTTTGTTCATATCAAATATAAACAAATATATATAATGATTTAATCAATACGCAACCTCCCTCTTATACCCATTGTTAGGGTTCCGTTAAATTTCATATTATAATTTTGCAGCAACTAGGAAACCACCAATTATTTAGCGAATACAATTAAATATTGGACAAAATGTTACCTATTATAGCATAGAAAAAACTTGTGATTCTGGATGGTTCGGTCGAATCCTAGCACAATCTAGTATCCATTCATCTAGTGGTATCCACACAAATGAATCTTTTTTCTATATTTTTTGTTTTCTATCTCTCCCATTTTATATAACTTTTTGGTTTTTCATACACCTTTTTAAAAGTATGTGTCATTAAGTAAAAGGATGTGTTATTAATTAAACCTTTTAGTTTTTCACATATCTTTCTAAAAGTATGTATCATTAATGAAAGCTTTTAGTTTTTCATACACCTTTCTAAAAGGATATGTCATAAATGAAACCTTTTCACACCTTTCTAAAATGATATGTCATTAATGAAATCTTTTAGTTTTTCACACACTTTTCTAAAAGAATGTGTCATTAATGAAAAGGATGTGTCATTAATAACACAACTTTCTTAAAGAGAGAAATGTGGGCTTAAAGTTTGGACCTATTTTAAAGTTCCAAACATCTACTAATTGGACTAAACTCTTTAGTCTAATTAGTTTAAGACCTGAAATGAATTTTAGACTTAAAATTAGGCCAGTTTAATTTGGTTTAATTAAAATAAAATAAACTCTAAATATATATATATATTTTTATGTGTGTGACCCAATAGGTTCTCGTAACATTAGTAGTAACTTTAGAATCTCATTTTAAAGAAACAAGCTATGAGCAGCATTTAGCAATATATCATTGCTACCCAAGTGATAAAGATATAATAAATTTGACTTAGCCTAATTTCGTGACTTTTTTTATTCTATGACTTAGTCCTTTTGTCCATGATATTTAGATTGTTTTATGAGACACAGATCATGTCATCCTCACATCAATCTATATGTTTCTTAATCTTTGAGTAGACTAACTTAAACAAATAAGCTCAATATCTCATATTGAATTATTTGAGCATTGTCATACATTTAGTCATACTCAATCAAGGGACCAACTAATATCACTTTTGTTATATAGAAGGGACAAATTCCATCTACATCAATCACATCTCTCAGCATAATTCATTGTATACCTATTAAACAACTTTATAATCATCCTTGTTACAAGTGGCATTTGTTGAATCTAAAGTATATAACTCCTTATGTAGGGAACCATAGTGACTTCAGGTCAAAGGATAATTCATACTAATAATCACTGTGAGAATATGTTTGATACTTATATAATAATCCATGCAACATTCTCATAGCAGGTCAGTTCAGTATATGTTCTCCTATATATACTCTTGTGTTGAATTAATATCTTATATTAGTTAACCTACATGCTAGTCTTAATGTATTAATATGCCCTTGAATATTAATACTTAACTAGGAACAATTTAAAGTAATATTCAATTGTATATATCACTATAGGGTATTTCTTATATTCATCTAATATTTGCACATATCTAAATAAATATAATAATCATAAAATGGTATTTTTTTTACATATAGGATATGATAAAAAAGTCCCAAAAAATCATCTAATGATTGAATTTTAGGGCATACTCTAACAACCATTGCATCAATCTGCCTACCCATGCATGGGTTGACTACAAGAAGAAAAGCTTTGTTGATTCAAAAAATCACTTATAGAATGTTGAATACTAAGTGTTTTGAATTTTCTTTAATAAGGGAAGCAAAGGTTAGCAAGCTTTATAATGCTGACCCCTCTAGAGCTATTGGAATTAACTAGGAGAGTTAGCTAGTCACTCAATGATTGGAAGATTGGACTTCTTCAAACTATTATTTGGGTATCTACACTTTTAGGAAAAAAAAATTCTTTTGTAACTAAGAAAGCTAGCCCAAAGTGTGGTGGTGAACCAATGCTACTCTCTATATGTTGTTCTTATGTTATGTTCACCTCTTAGCCCTATGAAGGAGTTGCTCTTCACATCACATTTTTTAGGTCAAGATGATTATAGGGAGTGAAGATAAAGTTAATAGACTACAAAAGAAACACTCTATTTTGGTATGAGACCTCCCTGCCCATAGAGAAAAGATCGTTGGCTCTGGTTTAGGCTACCCAAGGCTTTAGAAAAATAATAGTTTTACCCGAGACTACTCCTTGCTCGCGTGGACCTAAGACAGTCCCTCTTTTATATGAGAGTGCGGCATTAGCCTTAGAAGTGGAACCCTAACAACTTTGACAGTCAAAGATCAACAAAAAGAAAGGGATAAGCTCTAGTAGATCATCTTGTAGCACATCTAGTGCATGAATCCTTTGAAAACTTCATGAGCATTAATGTAATAAATAAGATGTACTTTGATGGAGCCATGAACCAATTTGGTAAAAGAGTTGGCGTGATCATAGTCTCACTCGATCATATCTAAACTTTATGTGCACCAAGAAGTATGAGGCCTATTGTGTAAGGATGAGAGCTCACCCATGAAAGGTATCAATGAACATACAAGGAGAAAGCACAATGTGTAACATCTATAGCTCAAGTAATTGTATACTATATATCATGACCCATAGCCTTTCTCTAGGATAGCCAGTTTCTCCCAAGCAAAGATCTTCGACTTCTTTATGATCCTATTACCATTTAGCATAGTGAGTCTAGTGGGCATCTTATTTCTTTCACAATATAAAAGAAGTAGATATGAATGTGTTAACTGAATAGTGCCTAGCACTTTTTGCAATTGAAGGTGTGCTAGAATCTCATGTTATCCTATCTTTTAGATAATTGAGATTAGTTAGATGAGTCCCCTAGGGATAAGTCTACACTTAGAAGCTTTTTTTAGCACTTTTTAGGAAATTACAATGGTCCTACTTGACTACTTTCTTAGTTATCATATAAAAGATGCTCTCTCTTTTTGGCTGTGCTATATGTTTAAAAGGAGAAAATATTACAGAGACACTACACTATATGCGCATGAGGGAATGAATTGTGACTACCACACACAAATCCCATCCAACTACTAGCTTTGTTATTGGATAAAGCATTGTAATAATAGTTAAATTATAGATATATCCTAGATATGCTCTCATCCAGCAAGAACAAGCTCTCTAACACTTGCTAGTGCCAACCTTTCTATAATAAACTAGTCTTTGATTTGCCTTATTAGATGTGTTGAAAATTGCCTCTTTGACACTACCAGCTCCAAATTTTAGTTTAGAATCTAGTCTCGACATCAAAACTAGTTAGCATAATCATGATAGTTGACTATAAAATAAGATTAGTAGTGATGAAAGTTCTTATAATTCATCACCGACAATTAGGAATAAACCCATGTCAATAGTAAGGAATATGTAAGAATCATACCCACTATTCTTAGGATTTTGTAATCAAATACCTAGCCCGTGTATGAATGTAAAAAAGTAAATTTTCAAGGGGTGAAGTAGTATTTACTATTGGGAGAACTTGAATATGAATCTTCTTCTCATCCTTGGATAGTCTCAAGTAGAGGTCTTATAGGGAAGGGAGTTAGCAAGCTGGTAAGGGGACAAAGGTAAAGAAGGGGATACAAAACTTTTATGGGTTTGAAGGAATTAGCTAACTATTACAATAGGATATTTTGCTATTCTCCAATCAACTGCTGGAAGAATCTAAGCTTACATCATTTTCAACCCATCACTACATCAGAAGTGGTTTGCATGTACATGAACAACCTTCGAATAGATATGGTGGTAGATCTACAAGGTCTTTGTAGATCTACCACCATATCTATTCAAAAAAAGATCTTATGGGATATATTGTGTACTCATATGCTAGAGTAGGAGAAGAGTAAGCTAACCTTCTAAGTGTATAATGTAAATCTTTTTTAGCCTACCGTCCTGTGGGCACTTGCATTCTAAGCAATTTTATACCTTGTAACCAGCATTGTAACATTTGTTTTTAGTTTTGTTTGTGAGCAAATTCTGCTTTCTATAAAATAAGCTAGTGAGTAAGGAAGGTTATAATAAGATATTGGATAAGCCATTCCTAGCACTACACGGGTAGATTCCATGAGATCTTATAAAAAAAAATTTTAGTTCACGCAAAAGAAGAAGAAAAATCCTAGTTAGTGTAAGCCATTCTAAAAGTTTTTTATAGATTCACATCCCATTGATCTATCTTTCCTGCCTAGGTCAATAAGCTATATGTCATGCTTTCGCTAGTAAGGTTCATGTCTTTGTGTATCATCCCTTCCTGTGATTAGTGGAGTTTACCTTCCCAAAGATCGGTCAGTCTATGAGTAGTAGCTATCATTATAGTAGATTGTTTGTCAGAGGGCTATTTTGATAGGGAATGCAACAAGCTGCTAATGTCACAACCCAAGGAGACTGTGATCAAAAGACAAAAAAGTTACAAAGAAAGAAGCTATTGTGAGACTTTGAATCATATCATCCATAAATCATATTTTGTGCAGTATACATGTTCCTAGCCTTTTGAATTTTTTATTGATGTCTTTTCAGAATTACTAGTCTTAAATTTATTTAAGTTTGGGAACATAATAACTATGCTTCAGCCAAGAAAGCCGATATGCCAACTACATGGTAGAAATCTCTATTTTCATATATAACAAGTCTTTGACTTTTACTTCTTTACTTTAGTAATAAAATAAGTTCAAATATTATGGTAGAATAGACAAATTAGCTTTCAAAAGAGTTGACCTCAACCAATAGGTAGAGGGATGGAGTTCAGATGTGAGCCTTACCTCATCCATTTATCATTCTCACCTGTCATATATCTTTTTAATGCACTATAAATTGTTGAAGTATAGAGTTCTTCTTCTTCACCTCGTTCATTATAATGCTGACATTTTTTGTAAGTCAACTTCCATCTTCTAAAGAGGGAGTAAACTCACCTTATCAGTTTGATTTTCCATTTTATTCCCCTAAGATTTATGTTTCTACTATACCTGTGAAGAATGCTCCGAACCCAGCTTATAAGCTTCCCAAGACTCAACTCGAGAGCTAGCTTAAGCCGTCCCACCAAATGTAGTGATCTGAAAACTTTAGCAACATTGGAATAGTAGATAAGAGAACAATGCTCATTCCTCCATAAAGCCTGACGTTATGTTATTCCTCTATTGAAATTCATTTTATAGTTCACATAGCTGATTTAACATGGAACAATTCATATGAAAATAAAATGATTAGGAATTGCTTTTTTTTTTGATTTAATAAAACTAGAGGTGTCAAATAGGCTAAGCATCACTGGCCCAACCAGAGACAAGGCTCGACTCAGTAGTGCCTAGCCCGGTATGGAACGGTTCAAACTAGTGCCCATGCCCGTGCTGGGCTTGCTCATGTCATGACTCATGTCGTGCTGTGCCAAGGTATACGGGCCTCGTACAGGGCCAAGCACAACCCGGTACCCTGGCCCGAGGGCACAGAAATTTGGCACAACCCAAAACATGCCGCAGACTCCCAGCCTGATGCCCGATGCCCCGAGCCCAAGTCGATGCCCAAGCCTGACCCCCACGAGTTCCAAAAGTCAAAGCTTATGGAACTTGGGACCGGTTTGGTCAGTTCAACGGATGAACCGACCCAATGGTGCAAAAAAAACTAAATTTAGGCCATTGGATTTCACCCCCAACGGCTAAGAGGTAGAATCCAATGGCCCAAAAGATTCTACCCCTTTTAATTATGAAAAAAAATCAAAAAAATCTATAAATTTTAACTTTGCTCTCTCTCTCTCTCTATCTCATATTTTCTATCTCATCTCAACTCTCACCTTTTTCTCTCTCTCTCTTGGTCTCTCATTTTTTTTGGCTTTCGGGACTCGGGTGTGGATTGTAAGTGTTGATTGAGGTTTGGTACGGACATCAAAAGGTAATCATGATTTTATGCATTATTGGTATTTTTTTATTGGTTAGTTAAGTTTTTTTTAATATTAGTTAACTTTAAACTTTAAGATGTAAGTTTTAGTTTAATTGATTTTATTTAATATATTTTTTTGAAACATTAATAACACTATAATTAAAAAACAAATAATAATGACAAATAATAATTTTTATTATAATAATGAAATTAATTTAAACATAAACATAAAAATTTATCATTTAGATAATGAAAACCCTACATAAAGGTTCGAGGCTGCTGAAATTATGATTTCTCTAGTCACCTCAACCCACTTTAATATAATACAACAAAAAAATATTAGGGGTGCCAAAGAAGAATCAGCACAGTGCAAATATTATAAAAAAATTAGAAGTTGTAAGAGTTCATGTGGGATTGGGTACCTTAAGAGGCATGTCGAACAATGCACCAAAAAAATATGGTACATTAGATCCTAGGTAAACTCAACTCAATGGTGGATTCTTTGAGGCTAGATCTAGTTTAGCCTTAATGTTGACCCCCTTCATATATCACAATGAGTTAGAGAGGGAAAGCATGGCCAAACTAAACATCATGATGGGTCTTCCTATTATATTTTCAAAGAATCCAATGGTAGTCAGTTTCATACAGACTTATTTTTATCTTGCATATCATAAGATTCCTAGGTCCACATATAGAAACGACATAATAAAATACTATAACTTAGAAAAAGAAATAAGAATTAATGAATTTTAGCATTATAGTGGAGTGGTGTCCGTGATGTCGAATATCTCGACTAGTCATGACAATGCATCTTATGCATACCTCACCGCTCAATATGTAGATTCTAAATAGATACTAAATAAAAAAATATTAGGATTCTCAGAAATTCTCCATTCTCATGATTACTCTATAATTTATGAGTACCTGATGAAAATCTTTAAAGAATATAATATTCAAAATAGAATATTTAGTATCATATTGATAATGTATCTAACAATGGAGTAGCCATTAACATGTTTGTAAGAACTATTAGAATGGACCATTAAGAGATATTTTCCACATTAGATGCATTTGTCATGTCATTAACCTCATAGTACAAGCAAGAATGAAGGTTGTTTCCCATGATTTAGAAAACAAATGTAACTCACTAAAATTTATCTGTGCACCTCATAGATAACATGAGTTTAGTACTCGATATTTGTTTGCAGATCTAAAGAAGAAGAAATTCCAATCAGATGTGAGACACCATTAAAATTATACATACATTATGTTGTAGTCATGTGTTGGATATGAACATGTGATATCCAACTACATCGATGGTAAGAGTGATGAACTTATTATTGACGACACTAACTAGGCTACATGAATTTCATTTATGAAATTCTTGAAGATTCTTTATGACAAGACGAACATGTGTTCATCAGTTTATACTCTCATGACTTGTATTGCACTCAGGTACATATGCAATATTAGTAGCATATTTAGGAAGTTTATAGATGACATGATACTTAGCAATATAGTTTTAGTGATGTAAACCAAGTACTTAAAGTATTAGCCCATCAGCTCATCTCATTATTTTCTGGCTACCTGCATGGACCCTGGGGTTAAGGTGAAAAGGGTAGAACATATATTGATATACATATCCTCATGCATGAACCAGGAAGACCAGCCTAAATGGTTCATTCACGAGAAGTTCACTAAGCTTTTTACATACTATGATACTAGGTATGGTGATAGTAATACTGAGGCTCCAAATATGGACATGGATACCATATTAGGAGACAATGGCTTTTCCATTCAATTAGTGATGGGGAAACAACAAGTGGACAGTCGAATAGGAGAGAGTTCTCTCGGTAATTATATACTTTAACTACTCAATCCTATCATATTTTGATAATATGAATCTTGATATTTTATAGTGGTAGAAATCATGAATCCACCTATCCTATGCTATCTAAGATCCATGGGATCTACTGACTCCTCTAGTGTTGAAATAGCATCGGATTCTACTGTTTTTTGTTGTAGTGAATGTGATTTTAGATAGGAAATCTAGATTACAGCTAGATGTTATTTTTGCATTAGCATACATAAAGGATTGGAAGAATTTGATCTTGGGCATCTAGTATCGTGCTCGAAATACTGTAAGAGCTGAGGAGTTGGTTGCTGATGCTGATTCTTGTGATATTGGTATTGATAGTGATTGACAACTAATATGAGATTGAAGCATTGATGATTGAGCTAAGTGTCTAAGCCTACTTTACTACCTATGACCAACTATACTGCTATTGATACACTGATACTAATATCATCATTGATCATACGCTAACGAGATTTACATTTATCTTTTTCATTTTTCATTTTTGGATTATCTTTGTTTATTTTTCTTTTTTTACTTTAAGGCTTGATTCAGACACTTATGTTTTTGTGATTTGAATTGGATTATTTTAATGTTTTAGTTTTATTAATTCAGACACTATTACTGCTATTGATGCGGGCGCTTGTTAGATTTTATGGATTGGATTATTTTAAGAGTTTTTTGATTTTTGTTTTATTATAGCCCTCTCTTTTGATGGAGGAATACCATTAATACAAGCTAAAATACTACCCTTTTACTCCCTCCTGTGCATTAGAATAAAGTAAAAACTAGGCTATTAGCCATTTACATTAATGAATCCTAATCATTTGTTTGCCTAGAATCTAGCTAAAATTTTTTAATCTCTAAGCTTAAAATTCTATTTTAGATATACTTTTTCCTTGGAGGCTGAACGTTCTGCCTACTAGCCTTTTAAAGGCCTCCCTGCCTAATTGAAACATCCTGCTACCTCTTTTCTGCAAGTTAGCAACTTGACTGTAATAGTAAAAAGCAGCAGCCTACTCCTTTATCCTTTTGTTTTCTCCTTTTGGCTCCTATCTAAAGTTCTATCTTTTTTGCTACTTCTACCTCTAGTTTCTTCTTCTACCTCTGATTTATTTTCTACCCTTACAAATGATAAAACAAACAGAACAAAACAAAAGCAAAAAAGCAATAACAAGCAGGTAATATCCTGTTTCATCTCATCCAATGTTCTACCTCTAATTTGTCTCCATCATGTCCTCTTGTTTGTTTCCTGCCTTACAAAACAAATAATCAAGCAACCAGAACATGCCATATATCCATCGCATCCTAGCAACAGGCTACACTGCTACTATTTTGAATACTGCTTCAAGCCCTACCTTTCTCCTTCTGCCTTTGATTTGTCTCCTACCCTTACCGAATAGGGAGGTAATGACCTCCTTCAGCCATACCTTTAATCTGTCTCCACTTCATCTTCCTCACATCCTCTAATTTGTATCCTGTCCTTACAACAACAAACAAGCAAGCAAAAACAAGCGCCATAACAAGCAATTCATCACACCTTCTGAACTCTCACATGTCCTTACAAATCAAGCCGACAAGCAATAAAAGAACACCAACAATACCCAAGCAACAGCGGATACTACTGCTATTTTGAGTTGCTGCTTAGCCTGCCTTTCATAGTCCCCTGCATTTCCAATAAAACAAAGAAAGAAAATAGATAGCATTATACATTCTTTCCTATTTCTACCTTTCAACCCTTTCTTTTGTTGATCGTGGATCAGTAGAAACCATCACACCCTCTGATATCTCACCTATCCTTACAATATCAAAACTGACAAGCAATAAAACAACAACAATACACCACTATATTGCTTCTGTTTTGAGTTACTGCTTTTCCTAATAGATTTAGGCAAGCAATGCACAAACCATCATTGCCTTTTTCTTTCTATCTATGGTTATCCTGCCCTATCAGAAGATCAAACACCAGCAATACAAATAGTAGTAAATAGTCAATAAATCTTCCACCTAACTTCTCATGATTCTGCATTCCTCATGCTTGCCCTTTGCCTTTAGTGCCAGTATATTGAGGGTAGATCTCCTATTCTATAAAACCCAACCAAGATAAAAGGCAAAATAGCAACTTGTTTAACCTTTAAGTGCATATGTACCTTTTAAGTTATATTTATCCATTTAATCTTCCACCTGACTTCTGCTTGTGTCCTATGTATGGTTTACAAAATTCCCTTTTTTAGAATCAATACAATAAATGACCTATCCCATTTCTTAGTAATGTCTGCTCCCTCAAAGATCCATATGATGGCTGCCACTAGATCCTTTTTTATAGTATTCCAGCTATTTTGGAAAAAACCATTACTCTGACGATCTGGACCAGCTGCGCTTTCTTTGCTAGAGTTGAATACTGCTTATTTGATCTCCTCCTCTGATAGAAATTTTTCAAGCCATTTATTTTCCTCCTCTGTGACTCATTTTTATATAGCTTTCATTAGTGAGACACTCCCCTGAGGTATTCTTTCACATATGTGAGTTTTAAAGAACTCCTCTATCTCTCCTCTTATATCCTCTTCCTTTTCTACGCATTGTCCATTAGTAGTCCTTAAGCCTTTTATTTTCTACTTTTGAATCTTGATTTTTGCCATGGATTTAAAGAACTTAGTATTCTTACCCCCATCTTTTAACCATTTCATTTTTGCTCTTTGCTTCCAAATGACTTCTTTCATATGCAGTCTGAGTCTTAGTTCTACTTTTGCTTTACTTAATTCTACCCTTGAGTACTCATCTAGCACTTCCTCATAGGTGATTTCTAGCCTTGCGACCCTATTTTCTGCTTCCTAAATTTTTTTATTAATGTTTTTCGAATGTGTCTTTATTCTAGTTCCTAAGAACATAACCCAGACTATGAAGTTTGGTAGCTAGAATCTACAAAGGATTTCAAGAAACTAGTCTTTCCCATGTCTCTCTGTCTACCCTGTCGATGTCTTTGTGTAGTCCCCATGCATTTTGAAACTTAATCTAGTCTACTTTCTATCACTATTCTGCCAAGTTATAAAGAGTGGACTATGGTCTGAGCAAGTTTTATTTAAATGCTCACCTTTACATTTCCAAACATATCTATTTATTTGGAGTTATATAGCACTCAGTCTAAACTGGGCCTGATTGCTCCTCTCTTCATCTGGTAATTGCACCTTATGTACCTTGTTCCCATGAAGCCGGCCTCTATCAGATTAGCATTGTCTAATGCCTCGTTGAATTGGGTTAATGCTGCCTGATCTGGAAGCCTACCTCATTTCTTCTCATAAGAGTACCTTATCACATTAAAGTCTCCTCCTATGTACCAGGGAGAGTTGTTCTATGCCATCTCTTGCATTTCATACCATAGTGATCTTCTGGTATCCTTAGCATTACTTGCATATACAGCAGAGAATATTGAGTTTGATTGTCTTCCTATTTTGAAGCTCACCATTTGGTTAGTGTCTTTCACTATATTTATAACTATAGCATTATTCCACATAATCCATAGCTTCCCATTATGGTATGGTTGGCATAGCTTCATCCATGCCTAACTTACTTCTATATTTTCTAGTTGATTATTATTTACCATCAGTTCAGTTAGGGTAATACTTTTAATCCAATGTAATTTGGTAAGTTTTTTAACCCTATTGATTGATAAAGTGTTTGTTACTCCTCATATATTCCAAAATAAGCTACTATTCATTTTTTTAGGTAACTAGCTTGAGATCTCGTGGTACACTTTGTCTCATATTTTTTGTTTAAATATTTATTCTTGTTTCTTGTTGATTTGTTTGAACTAGACTGAGAAGAATCAGCTTTCCTAGACAAATATTGTAGTACCTTCACCATGTCCAACCCCATAATCATGATGGCTTCCATTGTTTTTTCCTTGCCACACTCAACCTGGTTATATAGGTCGTGGCTTCAGCAAGCATCCATGGAATTTCCAAACAGTGAGTTATGTGGAAGAGAGAGTGTTTATTAAAAACATGTAGAGGTAATTTTGATAAACAGAGCCATACCAGGGCTTGAGGAGCCTCCTTCGATAGATTAAACTGTGCCAACCATTTGAAAACTCACATTGGGAGGCCTGCAACTAGTCACTATCTCCTTGACCAGACTTTACAGAAGTCCTCCTCCTCCTTAAACAGTAAGAACACATGTTTTGCATCATATAGAGCCAGGTTCACCACTGCCCTAAGCTTCAGCGAGGCTACAAATGCTTGTATATGTTCAAATGTCTACCTGCCGTGTGAGAATTTCCCTAATAGCGTGAGTTTGAATGGTTCCTCCAACTTCTCAAATGCTTCCTTCGTGAAGAGAACCATGGGAGCTCCATCCTTACAAATGTTTTCCACACATATTGCCGTGGGCTTTTTGATAATAGAGAAAAATGATTAATTTTTAAATACATGTTCTCTATATTTGCTTCAAATCAAGCTTCCAAACCCTCAATAATGGAGATTTCACTCTCTAGGATTGTCACTTTCTCTCTCTAGAATTGAGAGCACATATTTTAGTTGTTTTCTAGTTTATGTTTTATTAATTTATCAAATTAAAAATTAATTAATTAATTATTTTAAATATTAATTCAAATATTAAATAATTAAAATTAAATTTTTTTAATAATTTTGAATTTAGGATCGAGAATTTTCAAAATGGCTCAAACCTAACCCAAACTATCAAACTCCACCCTAAACCCAACCCGAACGGGCCAGATCCAACCACTCCATGCACAACCTAGCCCAAAAAACTCAACAGTCGGGCCAATGGGCAATGTTGGGCTAGTTGTGCTAAAGCCGTGCCATGCCAGACACGGTATGGTTACTATAACGTGTCGTTCCTGGAATGGTGGCCTGATTGGGCCACCTAAAAATGGATCGAGGTGGTCCAACCTGACCCATTTGACACCTCTAGTTTCAACCCCAAAATCTATTTATGTGGGTATATACACAAACTCAAAAAATCAATTAATCTAGAACTGACTTCGCTAGGTTAGCCTTATAGTTAAAAGTTATCCCCTCTAGCTATGGAGAGCAGTCCAATAACTACCATTATTTTATTCCTTCCTGAGCCCTACTTAGCTAGGACATGCTATGCGAATCAATTAACTCAATGTTGGTCATTAGAGCTAGCGATAACAATTCCTTAAAAAAACTAGATGGGATACTTAAATAGAATACACCACTAATGAATGAAAGTCAGTACCACCACTACTACTCCTACACCAACTAGTATAGAAATCACATCAAACTAATCATATGCTAATCTCGAACTGACTGAAAAACCAAGACTTACTACAATAGATCCAATTATAGGAGACTGTGAACAAGAAGTTTGGCCTTTTGATTAGACAATTCCTACTACATCAACAAAAAAAAACTAGCATATGCAATAGGAAAAGCTGCACTGACCTCTATAGAGCTAGATTCAGTCATATGGTTAGCATGCTTAATTAACAATTGTCAATGATACTCATAGGCGAAGAAAGTATTAAGCTTGCTTGCATTCTCCTTCTCTTCTCATGTAGAACCATAGCATAGCCTCAATCTGAGGAAAAAAAAGTTACATGAAGTGGGCTTTCTACCAACTCAATCAAGCATGGAAAATGAATTCAATCTAAGCCCCTATTTCCTACTACTATTACACAAGCTGGTGTAGAAGAAGTTGATCTTTAGATCCATCTATGGTATAGAGAGCCTGCCACTAGCTATGATTCCACCTCAAAAAAAATTTTTTAACTGAATAATTCTTCCTCAACAACCTTCTCCTCTATGATCCTAATTCGGTGAATGAACTTCTACAAATGTTCCATTCACTCTACAAGCTTTTTCTCATACTTGGACTTCTATACCATAGGCACCCATTGACTAACTAGTGGCATTGGTACTTTCACCTTTCTTCTGTGTCAGTTTGGTTCATTCAATAATCATATACCAATTTTTCTATTAGTTACAAGATTGAAGCTTGCTTTGAAATCAAAAGGAATCAGGCTATCCAGATGAATTCATTGCTTAGTTTTGAATTCTTGGATTATATATAGTAAAAAAGTATGGTAAGCCTTTCTATTCTTACTACTCCAAGTACTTGATCATATCTCTCTACATTTTTTTCAGCAAATAGATGGAATAAGAACACTATAGGCGACTAAAATGTAAGCTAAGTCGCATTGGAAAATGAATTTCTTTCTGTTGCTTTTTTCCTAACCTCTATGTCACAAACACTTTTCAATCGATTTGGGTGCTAGGTGATTGAAACCCTTTCTCTCTATCTATCATGCCAGAGCAATATCCATTCAAAGCATAAGCAAGAAAATATTTGATCACACCTAAGGCCTTAACTAAAATAATATTGCATCCTAGGCCGGAGCAACTCCCATATCATATTAGAAAAAGAGGAAACATGCACCTTCTTCTAGCTTATTAAGCTATTCTCATTCCTGAGCCCTATCATCCTAAGCGATTCATAATTCCTCCATCTCATAATCTTCAGCTAATCAAAATTCTTTTCAATGGCCACGTCATGATTCTTTCAATTGAAAGTTTTTGTTTTGAACTACAATCCCTTCTTTGATTATTTATATTGATTCTATAAACCCTGAGACAAGAATAATCTAGCTTCTTATTCTTTGGTTGATGGACTTAGACGTCAAGCTATAGATATTTGAACTAATTGAGTTCATTTTGTTCAAAAGTTGTATAGAGAAGATGGTCTTCTTGAACACGGTAGGATGGTGCCTAAGCCTTTTTCAACTAATCGAAGAGGGGGTTTGTTTGACTAAAGCTAAACCCATTTTTTACATCTTCGAACTTCAAGGCCCAATAAAAGCTTATTTTGAATTCATTCAAACTTCTTATGGGATTACTTAATCTCACATCGGTGCTTGTATCACATGCTATTCAACTTACTCCACTTCTCCTCACTTTGTTGCGTGAAAGCTATGGCCAAGCCGCTAGTTAGGGAGGAAGGGGATAACTTAAAAAAGTGCTTCTTTATCTTATCATTGACCTAAGCATGGTCATATGAGGCTTTCTCACTTTGTTTTTAGAAAGGTATTTTTTTTATTCTATTAATGATTGCTCAAATTGAGCTTGATGCCCTAGCCAAGATTCTTTCATTGGATTGATCCATGAAGTAGTACTTTTTATGGATTTCACATGGAAACATGCTCGGTTGAGTGTCAAAACTAAGCATTGTAGACTACTCTGGGGAAGCTCTTTAGTTATGGAATGCATTAAGGGCACTTAACTTAAGGAGGAGAAATTTTCAATTCAATTACTTTATCGAGATCGAGAAAGAAGATGTTGGCTCCCCATATAGTAAATCTTTCTATTCTAGTATGGCTACATTCAAGCTAAGATTCCTGGTTTTTTCTTCATATGCCATCTATCTTTAATAGTTTTTGGCCTTACCTTATTTCCTTATCTAGGCTAGTAAGATATTCTTAGAGCAAGAACACTCTACCTGTTGGTTAATTAGTGCATGTATGTCCAGTCGATCACCTTGAGACACAGAGCTTGTTCTTTTTGAGATGCTAGTTCTATTTCAACTTGTTTTGGTTAACAATAGTGGATCTTAGCCACATAGACACTAGTTCAGGGGGCCTTTACTTATAGTACATATAGTAAGGTTTTACTCAATTGGATTTCTTTTGATGGCCATGGAAGACCACCCTCTCTCTATCTCTGCTTTATAAATTATGATTGTCATTTCAAGTAGGCCAAGCTAAAGTATGAAAGTAAAGAATTCTTTTAGATGCACATTCATCCTATATAATAGATAGATAGTTGGTTCAGATGGAGTTTTGATTGATGACATATGCTGCTGCTGGCTGAAGCCCATAAGTAATTAGGTGGTATATGCATTTGAACCTCTTTTTCCTTTCTAGTACTTCATTTTATTACAGTGTGTAAGCATAGTATCATTAATGTATAATCTTATCATATGAGAGAAACCTTTTAAATGAAGATATTAATGTATAATATCATCATTAATGTATAATCTAAAGACCTTGATCAACCATTCAAACTTATTTTCTACTTTGTCGCTTTAAGTTACTTAAACTGATTCAAAGCTTTATATTTGTGTCGTAAACTTGCCGAGAATAATCATTTATGAAGGTAACATAATAGCCATAACCAGAGAACAACTTAGCAGGGGCTTGACCTTCTATTCAACTCTCTTGAGGCTAGACTCTTTTGTTTTGTAATGAAATTATTTAATAGTAAAATTCCAACTAAGTCAGGGCTAGAGATATAGTGATTGAGATTGTTCTCTTTCTTTGTTGCTCCAATGAAAATTCAACATTTCCTCCTTCTTGAGTCCTGCCGAGCTAGGGCATGCTAAGCGAATCAATTACCACTTTGTGGGCCATTAGAGATAGGGTGTGCTATATGATTCAGAATTTATTCTGAGCTAGTATCTTTTATGATTGAGTACTTGTGCATTAGTTAAACCTAGTAAACCTGCTCCCTTTCACTCTTCTCACCTCCCCGAATGGATCTTTCATTGAGTTTGAGTCAAAGAAAAGGAGATGACTTCCTTAGCTTTAGCACGTTTTCTTCACTTTGGGCAGTCATATGAGAGATTTCTAAAGGTGATGATAGAAAAATAAGAATGACTTAATTTTGTTCTCTAGATGATAGATCCAAGACTATGGTATTTTTATGCATAGTGTGTAGTGTCTTAAAATGTTGGCATATAACATGGGGTGAGCTATACTAATGACATGGGGTTGTTCCTTTCTTCAGAAAAGCAAGTTCCTTCTTTTAGCCTTAGTGAACCAAGAAAACCAATCAGCCTGGATCGGATAGAATAAACTCTAACTCAAATGATGGGATCAACTTTCATGAGAAGGAAGGGCATAATTCATAATATAGTTAATTCGGTGTGGAATCAAAGGAGAAGGTAAGACATTGAGCTTGTGGATCTAACTCCTAATTAGTCAAGTCATAAGAGAGGAAAGGTATGCCGGTTGATAGATGTAGTTCCTTCTACTTTTGTTAATAAATTTCATTGTTGTTTACTTTTGGTCATGGTACTTGGTTTTGGTCCTCAAGGCTCAATATACCAATAGAAAGGGGAAGATCTAATCCAGTTCATGGAGCCTAGCCTTCTTTCATAGCTAAGGGATTCCACTCTTCTTCTGTGAGGGAAAGAAATGGCTGATATATAATTTGGTGCTAGTCTTTACAACTTACCCTAGCAACTTTCATACCAGTCAATCTCACATCAGGAAGAGCCTTTTTTGCTTTTGTGATCAGATCAACCAATGCAAGGAGAATCCATTATTGGCATTGGAAAAATCCACAATAATAGGATGGTTATTTCTCTAAGGGATATAGGTGAGAATCTCAAGCACAAAAGCATATAGGTGGGATTCACTTCTTTTTAGTGCCATTCATTCTCGGAAAAAGGCAAGATAGCCTTGAAAAAAAAACAAAAATAGAGTGTTGAAGCCAGTCATTTCAATTAACATTCTTTAAGGGTTGACATTTCTAATCAGCTAGTGGTTGCTGTCAGTCACTCACATTTCAACTCTATCTATCCGGGAAAGTACTAAATAAAGTAAAGAATGCCAAAAATTATTTTAAATCTATCAAGAATCACTCACTCACAAGGGGTTCTTATGAAAGCACCCTTTAATTCTTAAAGATTCAGCTATTTCTTTTCTTCGCCTTAAAGTTTTGAAAAGCCAAGCCTAACATTACAGCTTGTTGCTATTCGAGCTGAGGGTAGGATCTAACTTTCCAGGCTTGATTGTAGTAAGGGTTAGGCTAAAGGGGGCTTTCAAGGCAAGACTCTCGTTTCATCTACCTTTCCAATTGGATCCTTATATGCCTAGTTCTGGAATTCATCCTTTTCATATAAACTGCCCAAACAATGCTCAGGATGATAGACATATTTTGGATGGAGATGCTTTCGGTATAAGATTTATTGCTTTAGAAAAAGAGCTACTAAAAGGTGAATGTTTTTTTCTAATCCCAGATCAAGAAATATGCCCTAAACTCTTTCTCCTCATCGACAAAGTATAGTTATAATCCTGATCAAAATAAGTCTGACCTTAAATATGCTATATATATATATATATATATATATATAATGAAGTGTGAATCTGTTCCAATTGGTTTTAGTAAGCTTGATAGAGCACAGTCGGTAATAAGGTGAAGTTGTGCCTTTAAAGGTAGGCCGCATTATGTTATCCATAATTCCTTCTTTTTAAGGGCCAAAATAGTCTTTATTTATGCTTAATTTGCATCTTGAGAAAAGCAATTGATTCTTCCATAGGGATGGAACATCTTTCTATTATATTATATATGTCGAATGAAGGACCGATAAATGACCTAAAAAGAAATGAGTGGAAATCATTGTTTTATTTTGACTTTTCCTAGTATTGATTGATTAAGTCTTGGTTGCTATATAAGGATAGAAAGATGATTTAAGTTCTCCCAAACTAGTAGAGAAGCTTTTCCTTCATGTTTGGGCATAAGAAAATAGAGTTTAGAGTGAAAAGACTTCTAGGATTAGGCCTGATTGGAGACTAATTCTTGATTTGTAAATCTTTTGTATTTGGTGGAATCGTAGATAATATGAAGTGGCATCTCTTTAATATTTTTAAGACCCAAATTAGCCTTAGTTTCCTTGATGCCTCACCTGGCTCAGGTTCATTTGTTTTTCATAAGATAGATCCGTTTAAATGAAATGGCTGATTCTTCCTCCAAGAATGTTTATTATACTTTCTATTATATAAGTTCATTTCTGTATTCACTTCTTCCCACTCACTTCTTCCCATTTGTTTGCAAGCATTCTGGTCATTAGCTAATTCAATTTATCTACACTATGAGATTTATTATATTCTTATTATTCAAAAATATTTGAGCAAACCTTATGACTACTACTCTTAGCTTTGCAACTCCTAAACTTGCCTTCTATCAAATCAAAAGTAGCCTCTCCTCCTACATTCTTCCATCATGTCATTTAATGGCATTACTTTTTCCTTCAATGGCATGAGAAGCTAAGATGGGAAAATTGGTAGCAATCAAGCATTTTTTCTCCATGTTCAGGCTAGTCAAATTCGTATTGATTGTTATACCACAAGTGTGTTTCAATTCAAGTCAAACTCATGGGAGGAAAAAATGGCTATGAAAACCAATCCACCTAATCTAGCCAAAAAAAAAACATTCTCTTAGTGCTCATGCAAAGATGATTAATTGATGTCATATTTTTCTCTAATAGTTTAAAAGTGTAGCTAAGAAAGCTAACTAAAACTAGGAGCTGATTCTATACCAGTCATAGTAGATTCTAGGTATCAATGCACTCACACCTCTCCTTTTAGTCGATAAAAGTTGTAGAGACCAATGGGAGAGGTTCAATGAGCTCAACTAGCTATTTGAGGAATGGTTAAGACTATGATTGCTTAAATAGTCAATGGAGCTAACACTTTTACCCTGTCAATAAAGCAAGGTGAAAAGGCCTTATCCCATATTAATGTTATATTCACTATTGAGAATCTCCTTTAATGAAGAGAGCTGATAAATAAAATACATAATGAACAAAAAACAAAATCTAAGCCTACCTTAGATTAGAAAAGTATTATTGTCATGTTATATTCACTATGATTGTCATGTTATACTTCTCGATCATATTAACCATTTCATATGACTAGTTTTATCTTGCTTATCATAATATCCTTAATGAATTTCACATAATGGGATATTTGAGATAAAGCTTTGGTAAAAGGAATGTAAACATCAAATTTCATGAAGATATTGAGAAATCTTTTTAATATCTCTTTTAGCTTTCCCTTTCTAAAATGCTATGTAAAAGAAATGGTAGGTAGAAGATAAAGTCTTATTTTAAAAGATACTTCAATTTTTAGTGACAAATTTTTATGGATTATAATAAATAAAATATTTTTGGTGACTCACGAGTAAAACATGTCAATATATTGGGGCTAAATGTTCAAAATATATGCTAACCAAGAATTGAAAGAAAATTTACATGGTTAGTAATCAATAATTCTCTTATAAACTAAAATACGTTAGGTATGTCCAAGCTGGATAAACAAATTTGGTTGATTTTATGTTTTTTTTTCTAGTTTGCTTTTTTTTATTTAAATGATAATACGTAATTATTATTTTTATTTTTAAAATCTTATTGAGTCTAGATACTATTTTTTTTATTTTTGATTTTTTTGTTGTTTTTGATTTTTTTGTTGTTTTTGATTTTTGATTATTATGTTTTTTGATTTTTTGTTGTTTTATTTCCATGTTTAAATAAAAAAAAAGAAAAATAGAAAAATTATGTTTTTTATTGGAAAGGGATGGGGGAATGCGATCATCCATTCTAAAGAAGGAAAAAATCAATAGTATTTTTGATTTGTATTCTAGGAAACCCAAAAAATAAAAATTGCTTGTCAACATTATTTGAACCAAAAGATATGTTGGAGTAATCTCAATAATGTATCTTAGAAACTTGATCAATTAGTTAGCAATTTGAACCAAAAGATATGTTGAAGTAATTTCACCAAGATTAAATCTTTGAATTATGCATAATGATATCTAATTAATACTTTATCCTAAGATATATAATTCCTTCAAAAAATTGTGCTCCCCAATAATTCAAGGAATCAATAACTTTTTGATTCTTTTAATTTTCTCAAGAGTTTATGTTAAATGATCATGATATACTTGTCATTAATATTAACCAGTTCATATGACTCTAAGTTTATCTTGTTGATCATAATATCCTTCATGGAATTCACATAATGGGATATTTGAGATAAAGTTTTGGCGAAAGGAATGTTAGCTTCCAACTTTATGAACATATTGAGAAATCTCTCATTTTTCTCTTCTAGCTTTCCCTTTCTAAAATGCTATGAAAAAGAAATGTTAGGAAGAAGATAAAGGCTTATTTCACAATGTAATACAATTTTTAGTGACAAATTTTTATTTGATTGTAATAAATAAAATATTTTTGGTGACACATGTAAAATGTGCCAATATCCTGGGGTTAAATGTTCAAAATATATGCTCTAACCATGAATTGAAGTAATATTGACAATGTTAATAACCGATAATTATATTCTAAACAAAAATATCATTGGGTATTTGTAAGTTGGATAAACTAAATTGGTTGTTTTTATGTTTTTTTTCTAGTTTGATTTTTTATATTTAAAAGATAATACAAATTTATTATTTTTATAATGCGAGTCTTATTTTGTCAAGATGCTATTATTTTTGATTTTTGATTTTTGATTTTTGATTTTTGATTTTTGATTTTTGATTTTTTTGTTGTTTTTGATTTTTGTTTTTTTTTTGTTACATGATTTGTTAAATTTTTTGATGTTTAATCCTATGTTTAAATGAAAAAAGAGGTAAATAAAAAAATTATGTTTTTTCTTGAAAAGGGATGGGGGAATGCCATCATCCATTCTGAAGAAAAAAAATCAATAATATTTATGATTGTATTCTAGGAAACCCAAAAATAATGTTTGTGGAAGATCATATCCACTCTCTCTTTCTCCCTCCATCCCTCCCCCTCTCCCTCCATCCCTCCCCCTCTCCCTCTCTCCCACCATCCCTCCCCCTCTCCCTCTCTTTCTCTCCCTCCCTCTTCCTCCCTCCTTCCCTCCCTCCCTCCCTTCCTTCTTCCCTTCCTCTCTTTCTCTCCTTCCCTGCCTCCCTCACTTCCTTTCTCCCTCCCTTCCCAACTTCTCATGAATGAACATTTCAGGTGGGTCTTCTAGGTTCATGCACCAGGAAAAGTAAGTCATGGTGTTATCTACCCCTTCCACCTTAACCCTAGAGTCCATGCATACAGTGAGTCAATAAAGAGATAAAATAGTGGAGCAATACTTTATGTACTAGGTTTCCATCTCTACAACCATATCGCTAAGTGTTGGGTCAGCTCGATAATTCCTAAACATTCTACTAATGTTGCATATGCACCTTAGTGCAATGCAAGTCGTGGGAGTATAAACCGATGAACATATGTTCGTCGTATCATAAAAAAATCTTCAGGAATTTCATAAATGAAATTTCTGAAGCCATGTTAGTGTCGTCAATAATAAGTTCGTCACTCTTACTATTGACGTAGTAGGATATCACGTATTCATATTCAACACATGACTCCAACATCATATACGTGTAATTCTAACGGCATCTCACATCTGATTAGAATTTCATCTTAAGATTCGCAGACAAATAGAGACTACCAAACTTCTGTTGTCTATGAGGAGTGCGAATATATTTTAGTACATTACGTATATTATCCAATGCGGGGGAACACACATTCATACCTGCTTGTACAATTAGGTTAATCACATGACACATGCATCTGACATCAAAAATCTTTCATAATGGTGCATCTCTAATATTCCCAAAAAATATGTTAATCGCTACTCCATTATTAGATGCTTTATCGAATGTGATAATAAAATTTTATTTTAAATTCTATATTTTTTAAAGATTTCATTATACACTCAAAAATGGTCGGGTCATAATGAGGATGGAGAATCTCATATAATCCTAAAATTTTTTTTATTTATTGTCCATTTAGAATCTACATAGTGGCCGGTGAGACATGCATAAGATGATTCATCGTGACTTGTCCAGATATCGGACATCACGGACACCACTCCACTATATGCCATAAATTTATTAATTATTTTTTGTTTTTCTAACTTATAAAATTTTAGTATGTCATTCCTAAATGTGGACCTAGAATCCTATGATAAGGAGGCTGAAAATATGTATGCATGATGCTCACTACCCTTGGATCTTGCAAAAATCTGATTAGGAGACCCATCAATGTGATAAGTTTGGTCATGTCTTCCCAACCCAACTCGCTGCGGTATATGAAGGGAGTAAACTTTGAGACTAAACTCGATCCAATCTCAAAAAATGCACTGCTAAGTTGAGTTTGCCTAGGATCTAATGCATCATGTTTTTTGGTGCATAATTAGGCATACATCTTTAATGTGCTCAGTCCCAAATGAACTCTTACATGTTAAATTTCACATACAATATTTGTACTTTACCATTTATTCTTCCTCACTCCTAATATTTTTTTTTGTTTTATTATATTAAAATGAGTCCAAACTACATAAGTCCTCATAGTTTTTTGTTTTTTAGATGTTTAGGTTGAGACAACTAGAGAAACCAAGTTTCAGCAGTCTCATACCTCTGTGTAAGATTTTCATTTTTAAAATTTAAATATGTTTCATTAGTATTAGTCATTTTTTTAGGTTTCTGTTAAATAGGAGGCAGAGCCTAGATGATAGATTTAGATATTCAGATTAGAAAGAGATACTAAAAAGATATAGAAAGTAAACAAAAATACTTAATTTTTTTAGATAATAATTTTTTAGTTAAAAGTTATAGTTCAATACTAAATAAAAATTAAAATTCTCGTAAAGCAGTGAGGTAGATCACGTGCACGGTACACCACAGTCCAATTCAAACTTACAAACCTGACTTGTGAGTCCCAAAAAGCTGAGCCGAATGATGAAATCCTGAGTCCCAAGAGAGATAAGAATAAAAGCTTTGAGAGAAATTTGAGAGAGTGGGAATAAATATTTATAAAAAAACATAAAATTTATAGAGATGTGGGGTGGGAGGGGGTGGGAGGGGGTGGGAGGGGTTTATATATTAAAGGAATGAAATTTTATTAAAAAAAGTATTTTTTATGTTTTTTTAAATTTTTTATTGATATTTAGGGGGCAGGATCATGAGGGTCGTAGGATTCTTCCACCTAGTCGTTGGACGTAAAATCCAACGTCTAATATTCAACTTTTTTTTGTTAAATCGTTAGGGGGGGGGGGGGATTCGGGCAGGACAGCGGGTCGGGTCGGAGTGGATTCGGACCCATGCCCATGCATTTTTTTGATTCATATGGCACTAGTGGTGCGGGTGTGGTAGGTCTCGGTGTCTCATGACGACGGGCCATGCCACGGGTCACAAAATAGTGTCGGGTTAGGCACGGCACGAGGCCCGGTTGGCCTCAGTATGACACATCATGATTGGTGTCGTGGTCTAGCATGGCACGGGCCCGGGCACGAAAAATTCCAATGTCCAGCTAGCCCAGGCACTGCTGAATCGTGTTGTACCTCATGCTGGACCAGAGCGGCCCGGCCTGGTTGACATCTCTAATTTGGGTTGAGACGACTAGAGAAATCAAAGTTTCAAGAGTCTCAGATCTCTGCGTAAGATTTTTATTTTTAAAATTTAAATATGTTTCATTAGTATTAATCATTTTTTTGGGTTTTTGTTAAATATGAGGTAGAACCTAGATGATAGATTTAGATATTCAGATTAGAGAGAGAGACTATAGAGAGGGGGAAAGTAAACAAAATATTTAATTTTTTTAAATAATAATTTTTAAGTTAAAAGTTATAGTTCAATAGTAAAAAAAATTAAAATACCTATAAAATAGTGAGGTAGATCACGTGCATGGTGCATCACAGTCTAATTCAAACATCCAAACCCGAGTTGTGAGTCCCAAAAAGTCGAGCCGAATGATGAAATCCCGAGTCTTGAGAGAGAGAAAAGCAAGAACTTTGAGAGTATTTTGAGAGAGAGAATAAATGTTAATGAAAAAATATATAATTTATAGAGAGGTGGGGGGTTTATAGATTAAAGGAATGAACTTTTTTTTAAGTAATTTTTATGTTTTTTTTTAAATTTTTATACTGATATTGGCCTCGGCACGACACAGCATGATTGGCGTTGTGATCAGGCACGGCACGGGAAATTCCCATGTCGGGCCAGCCCAGGCACGGCCGAATCGTGCCTTACCTCGAGCCGGACGGGCTAGCTCGGCCTGGTTGACACCTCTAGGTTTTTCGAAAATATCCAAGGAAAAAAATTATTGTCGAAAAATATCCAATGTGTTTTTCGGAGAAGGTCCATATTGCTCGGAGTAAATCCAAAAATATATATTTTGTTCGGAGAAATATCCAATATATTTTTTGGAGGAGGTCCAACTTTTTTGGAAGAATTCCAATAATATAAATAAATAAATATATATATATATATATATATATATATATATATATATATATATATATATATATATAATCACACTTAGCTTTGACATGTGTGTGTAAGTCGATGGGACTCAAGAATATAAGCATATAAATATTTTATCTATAATTGCATTCATATAAATATTATACTTTGCTGGGTGTTGATATATATATATGACATTTTACGTGCACTTAAGTAAGGAGTAACTCTGTAGAAGTTTACCCTACTGAGTTTTGCTCACTCTATTGTGGGACCCCTTTTAGGTATAGATCCAGGACAGATGACAAATCCAATTGCGGGATCCCACTTGTGAAGATAAGCCAATTGTGCCTTAAATAATATATTATGTATTTTTAATTCTATTGAGCAAATAAATGGAAAAAAATGTGTATGTTACATTTGGGAATATTTTATTTTATTGTACATTTCGTTGTGTGATGGAATATAATGTAACCCACTGAGGTATGGGGTATCACAATAAGTATATATTTTTTTTAGATTGTGCAGAATATAATTTAAGATATCAAGGGGTATTTTGTCTAGATTGGACTAATATTGAAAATTTTTCATGTTTTAAAATTAAAATTGAATTATAAATTTTACAAAATGATGGAAATATATCTTTTGGAAAATCAAAAATATTGTATGTTTTCACTATATTCAATAACAATTCAAATAGATAATTAAAAGACTTAAATTGTGAAAAAATTAATTAACATAATTGTTAGTATGATAAAACGTTCTTAAGCTTTGCTTAGTTTTCGGTCTCTATACTTTAAACACAATAATCACAACATCTAAAGATAAAATACACTCCCTCCATCAAATGATAAATTTTCTATGATCTCCAATCTTAATTATTAACAATGTGAACACTACCTAATGAATAAACAATAATAATGGTTACTCCCAAATTTATTTACCAGACTTACATGGCATAATTATTCAACATAGATGACCTAAATGTGCTAAAAAATCAAACAACCATGCATCCACGAACTCTTTTTCCTACTTCTCTAACTTAAAAAAAGTGAAAGTATAATTTCCCAAGGTAATATAATTTTTATTGACCAATATTTTTAAATGTAATTAATAAAAATTATTTATGGTGTGTCGAATGTAAAACACATTAATATCATGGAGCTATGTGTTCAATATAAATGTTAACCATGAATTGAAAGATAATTGATAGGACCGTTAACCATGAATTCATTTTAATCCAAACCTTTGTTGGGTATGTCTGGATTGGGCATACTAGTATGATTGATTTTATGTTTTTTAGTTTAATTTATTTTTAGTAATTTAAATGGCAATGCTTAATTATTATTTTAAACCTATTAGTTTTTTTTTTCAAGTTACTACTATTTTTTAATGTTTGTTTTATGTTGTTTTTTATAGGTTGGATGCATAATGGACCAAAATTTGAGATAACTTTTCTTTAGATAAAAAAAAGAGGACAATAGAAAAATCTCTTTTTTAACGTAAGAAGGAATGGGGGAGTTCTCTCATCATTTCCAAAGAAAAAAAAAAGATCGAGAATGTTTTTGGTTGTGTTCTAGAAAACACACAAAAAGATAAAAGTTAATGGAAAATCATTGTTTTGGGGGTTTCATAATTGAGTTCCAAAATTATTTGTGAATTCTCCAAAAATTTTTCGGCAACACTAAAACTACTAAGAGGGTTTTCATAACCCTTTCTTTATGTTAGGGGTTTAAATCTATTGCTATAATACATATGGATTAGGATCTTTTTTTTTTTGGGATGAATATAAATGTAACGACATTGAAAACATACCTTAATGCCTTAATAGTAAGCTTTGTATGTAACTGAAGTCTTATCATGTACATCCTACTCCAAATCCCATGAGAAAAAAGAACATTGTTGATTTGTTCTTCTTCTGCCATAAAACCCAAATAACACAAAAAGAAATGCATTAAAACACTTTTAATAAAGTGATGTGACTATTTTCTTTTTTTAAAATTATTATTTAAAGAGTATCTTTATTTTATATATATAAATAAAATCAAATAATTATTTGATTTTAATTTGAATTAATTAATCTGATTTTAACAAAATCAATTAATTTAATTTTAATCAAATTAATCATTCTAATTTTATATACATATATACACTAAACAAATAAATATCTTTCATTGTTATTTAAAATATTGCTTATGGCACTATATAAGGCTACAAAAGGGACAGATAAAATATGATCGCAGGCTCCCAATGTAAATTATATTGTATCATTTATATTAATTTTAATTTATTTTACTATAAAATAATAATTGTACTCTATCACTTATTGAAAATAATGTGAGTATGTTATTATTTAATACTAAGTAAACTTTCATTATAAAGATTATAAATAGACTTCAATTGAATTAATTCATTGATAAATAAATTTAATCAATATCTTATTATTTCTTCAAGATCTTTAACTTAACTTATTTGATATGCCATATTAAAATCAACCTATTGAGTTTGACAATATTCAAACTTATAAACATCCTTAGGAAGATATCTATCATGCCCCCAAAACCCAAGCCAATCTCAAAAGGTTGGATCAGATCTAGTAATGTAAATCCATTTTTTATTTGGAAACTACTTATTAAATTACATTTCATATAAATATTTTTGATAGGAATAATTATTAACATTCATGAGTAAAAGAAGTATACATTAAATCTTTTTAGGAGAGCACAACCTTTCTTTAATAAATTTACATGAAATGGTATTCTATGCCCTTAAACAAAAATATTTTTGAAAATATAGTAAAAGTTCACCTCTTTCTAGTATATTCTATGAAAAGTTATACATTCATGATTTCAATACTAAATATTCACATGTTCAAATAATGAAATGAATGCATGAGATGCAGTATATACTTATACTCCACAAGTCTTGATGAACCACTAAGCAAATAATGAAATGAATGCTTGTGTGGTTTTTTTTTCGTCATTAATTACTAAGTATCTAAGCGAAAAAAAAAACATCGCACTAAGCTTTTTTATGCTTTGTGGTTCTATGCAATTCTTTTTTCATTTCAATTAAATAGAAAAACATGTATCTTTTTGAAATATATAATTTCACTTGTCAATTCAAAAATCAATATATATATATATATACTACTTTCACATATTTTTATTTACAATTTATTTGATCACTTTAAATATATAATTTCATATGCTAATTTTCACTCAAAACTAAAATCATACAATTCACATAAATACTTATTAATTTGCTCTTAAACAAATTTAGCCAATGCTTTCAGTTCTAAGGATAATGAAATAATTGGCATGATATTACTGGACTGCAAGCTAGTATAAAAACATTTATAATGCAATATGGTCTCAGTGGATTGATGATTGGTTATTTAAAAATTATTTGCGAACACTATTGATATTATCTCGCTAAGTTATGGTTTGGTGTGCCATTATATTATATTCATTCATAATATTATGGATTGGTATACTAATTTATCTTTTAACTCAAATATATGAAAAATATTTTATTAAGTGGAGTAAAAATCAATCATAATAATTTATAATATTGTATATATATTTATACTCGAATAGTACATTCTAATACTCGGTAATTTTTTGGTAATCTTTTTACCATTAATTTTCTCAAATCACTTAAAACAAATGATATGAATTTTCTTTTCACACTCACCTCAATCCTTCCTTATCAACCCCAAATTAGATACATACAACAAACTTTAACACTGATCAATCATCTTAGTTGTGATAGTAACCAAATACTTTTGATTTTAAAGTTTTTATAAGATCTAATGCATTAGTGATAGTTTAAACACATCCAACAAATAATATGTTGTTTTATTTTAAATAATTTCAATAATAGAAAAATAATCATGAAACATAAAATAAGAAGAAAAGAATGATGAAAGAATCAATTCATTTATGGTTCAAATGGAGCACACATGTATATCCATATAAAAACTTTTCGATTTAATTTGATAAACAAACATAAAACAATAACAAGGAAATAAGTGTGAAAAACAAACCTAACTTATGAAATAAGAAGAGAATAAGGAAGAACAACCCAAGGACTTGAACCAAGAAGAAAATAAGGAATAACAAACCAAAAACTTGAAACAAGGAGAGAATAAGGAATAACAAACTAAAAACTTAAAACAAGAAAAGAATAAGGAAGAACAAACCAAAAACCCTAACCAAGAAAAGAATAAGGAATAACATGCTCGGAACAATTTTATCTCCTTGATTCCTATCTTTGGAATCTCGTTCTTGGGTCTGGCTTTCTCGTCACTAACCCTTAATCCATAAAAAATATGTCATATTTAAAGAATAACCAAAAATAATAGAACTACGAATCAAATTTTAGTAGGAATTGGAATCAACACATTTTGATTATCCCAACTCAAGTTAAGACTTGTTAATACCAAACTGTCATCATGTCACACTCACTCGGTTATATATTATTAAATTCAATGTAAAATGTATTGACTCAATAACAATATAATGATTCAATCAACTAATTTGAAGCTGTAATTTTAAGGTTTTTTCAATAATTAGAATCATCAAATTTGGATTACTACAACTCAAGTTATGACACAAAAATTCTAGACTATTTTAATTTGTAAAACAAAATAAGATCTTTCTGGCATATAATTTTACACTTTGATAGATTTCTAGGTTTTTTTGGGCTTACAAATTAAATATAATTTTATTAAGTATAATATTCTTTTATAAGTCTAGTTTACCTAATATTTTGAATCATTTGATTTGGATGAGTACTACTCAACTTGTGGTCAAAATATCAAAACTATATCTAAAACATATCATACCTATAGCTTACGCAAAACTCACTTTTAAGCCCATATTCGAAAGCCTTGATGCTACAATTTGGTTTTGGTCCTTTGTACATATATGTTGGACTATCACTTATGGTTCTGTACTAACAAGAATTACTCAATTTGGATGATCATAACTTAACTTATGGTCAAAACAAAATAAGCATGTTTTTTGAAATTTTGTTTTTAACATCTCCTTTAAACTTTATCATTTTCTCTATATAAAAACTCCTCCAAACCAATCTTAACCCAAAAAAAAAAACTTTGAAACTTAAGTCAAAGTAACTTTAATATGAACTACTTTACACAAAGTTAGTGTTTTTCCCAAATCCAAAATCATCAAAAGTGTTAGGTTTAGTTTTCTTACCTTAGCTCTCTTCAAATACTTTCTTTCTTCTACTTGTTGACATAGAAATAGGAAATAAGAATAAATTAAATCAAAATTTGGATCTTCTTTAAGACCAAAGCTCCTTCCCTTTTTCTTTCTAAAAATTTTATGAATGCCCAAATATTCATTCACTAGATAACTTTGATCTTATCCAATTGTTAATAGTTTTATGTACAAGGACTTATAAACATTGTGAAATGACAAGTCTACCCTTGATGCTTGTATAAATTTTACGTTTATCATTTCTTTTCTGTTGACACTTCATTAATCAATATTTTAATCACCTAAAACCAATACAATAACAAATAAAATAATAATAACAATAATAATACTAATAATAAATGAATAATTGCATAAAATGTGATAAAGTGAAAAAATAAAACAATAAAGTTATTTTTTTGGGACATGACAATATCATCAATCCATTTCATAGGGTAGAGATTCTATCAATAATTAATATTCACCATATTGTTAATAAAAGTATCTTACTCACTAAGTTTATTAATCTATTTATAGATCATGCTTTGTATTAATCAAAATAACTATTAATAAGTATACTGTCTATTAATTTTTTCAAAATTAAAAGTTATAGTATTTATAATAATGATGATGTATTTTTATTTTATATTTCAATATAAAATAATTACATCATAGCGATCTCCTTCAATACACATAAGTATACTAGAAAAATTTATAATATCTTCATTTCACAGTGTCAAGACAGCCCTACTATTAAAATCCTATGTTGCAATCTTACTAATGGTGTGTACAACTCTATCTAGATTGTGAAAAATAGACTTATATTCTATAGTAACTGATAATTTGATCTTCCTTGCATAAGTTAAACTTAACACACCAAATATTCTACTATGCAGAATAAATGATATGTGCACATCAATATTAAATGCAAACATAGCTCATTATAAATTATCTTATAATTAAAAATAATAAAATGCATTCAACCAACAAACAAAAAAAAACAAATGGCTTATAATATAAATATAGTTCCAACAATCTCTACTTAGACTTAAAGCCATGATGTCAAACTTCTTACTATCTTCCTTCCACATGTCTTTCAAAGGTTTTTGCTGGTAAGCTTTTCATAAAAGGATCTACTATATTGTCTGCAAATTTTTCTTTGGTCACCATTTACCTACTATTCTCACAATATCTATTATGAAATGATATTTGTACTCAATGTGTTTTTTTCTTATGGGTTCTAGACTATTTCGAGTTGGAAACTACTACACTATTATCACAAAAAAAATGTACTAGTAATAGGCAAATTCACAGAAGAAATGACTTCTAGATCCATCAGAAAAATTTTGAGTCATACTATCTCCTTGGTTACATCCAAGGTTGCCACTTATTTAGCTTTCATAGTAGAATCAATAATACAAGCTTGTTTGATTCTCTTCTAATTAATAGCTCCACATCTAAGGTAAACACATAACTTGAGCTGGACTTTCTTAAATCCTCATTAAATTGGAAATCTGAGTCTATATAACCTATATGCACAAGATTCTCTGCTTGAATTAGACTAAAATCTATGTTCGATACTAACATGCAATCTCTTATCCTTTTTAGGTACTTAATTATATGTTTCACTTTTATTTAATATTTTTTCTATGGGTTAGACTAAACTCTACTAACCATGCCTATATTAAAATAGATGTAACGTCTAGTACAAAGCTTTGCATACATTAGGCTTCATAATATAAATACATAAGGAACTACTTTCATTTTCTCTATCTCATTAGATGTTTTGGGATACAAATTTTCAACATAGTGATTTCATATCTAAGTGGAAGAAAAATATTCATGGAATATTGCATGCTAAAATAGATCAATATTTGTTGATATAAATAACTTCAGATAAGTCCAATATTGTTTACTTGCTATTTTGAAAAATTTAATCTCAAGAATATGACTAGCTTCTCCTAAATCCATATCAAATTGACTAGACAACTAGACTTGCTAAAAAAATACTCTCACATCATATCTAATGAGCAAGATGTCATCTACATATAATATCAAGAATACCACCATGCTTCCATTGTAAGATTTGTACTCATAAGATTCATCAAGATATTGATCAAAGCCATAAGACTTAATGGCTTAATCAAAGAGAGCATTCCAAGATTTTGTTTACACATGTATTCATATCCCTTTTCTATGAAACTAGCAGGGTGTATCATATGGATGTACTCCTCAAGACGTTAATTAAAAAATATAGACTTTATATCCATTTTCAAAACCTCATAGTTATAATGAGTTGTACTAGATAAGAGAATTCGGATAGATTTCAATATTATTATTGGTAAAAAGGCTTATTCATACTTGATTCTTTCTTTCTAAGTAAAATTTATAATAAACTTAGCCTTGGAATTCTCAATATTACTATATATTCCTCACTCTTTCTTATAAATACATCTACATTTAAGTGAGTTTTATCCATATAGGTGGTTCCACAAGATTCTAGACTTGATTAAAGTGTATGGACTACATCCTTTATCTTTAAGTGATTCATCATAGTTATAGTAATTAGTATCTACCACATTAGGGATTCTATCATAAGACACCCAAAATCATGAAGGTTGATGAATAACCCGCTCACTATGACAAGACACTCCCTTTGGTTGTATACTTTTAGTGGTGTACAATACAAATACTAATTCTTTCAAACCATCATACTCTTGATCCTCTAGTTGTGTAACTAATATGTTATTGATAGGTTCACAAGGCTTAGCATTAATATTTTCCACAACAATCTCATCACCACTATGAGCTAATGAAATATTTAGAACATTACACTATGGAGATTATTCTTATATCATCACTATTGATGAACTTTGTACTAGTTTATCTCCTTTCAATTCACCTAGAGCAATTCTATTTTTAGGGTTTTGGATTATTACACAATCTTTTGCTAAGAACTGAGCATTATTGCTAATAATGCCCTTTTAACCCTTTTGAGAACAAACATTCAAACACACATACACACGCACGCGCGCACACACACACACACATAGATATATATATATATATCTATTATTTATTTATATTTATATATCTTTATATAGGTATGTATATCTTTGTCAATTTATATTATATGTTAATATATATACATATATTTATGTATACTTATATATGTGTAATATTTATTTCATCCTATTTATAAATATTTCGATCATTTCTAGTTTTAATGATAAAAAAGTGTGTGACTAAATGGTGTATTATGTGTTTTACAAGGGGAGGGATGCAAGTTCAAATCTGACTAATTATTTGTTGTTAAGAAATAATGTGCTTTTGCAAAATCTAACAACTATTTTAAATTAAATAATTTTGATTTTATTTTTATTTTTTTAAATTTCAGAGGGCAAGATTGAGTTGATGATTTTTAGTGCACCCAAACTTAAATTTTTTTAGAATCTAGTATATTATTTTATGAAAAGTTTGGTGCAAAAAAAATTAAATATTTTGTTTTTGGTGCACCAAAACACAAATATCTAAAGCTACTTTTCAAAAATAAGAAGTAGTTTCAAAAATGAAAAGCAATTTTAAAAATAAAAAGTAGTTTCATAAACCACTTTTCATTCTCAAAAAAGGGGGAATTGTGTATTGGGGGTGCATCCATTGAAATATTTAAAAAATTGAAACTAATCTTTTAATATTTCAAAAAAAAGTACTAAACTATAAATAAATTAAAATTTAGGGCCCTCAAATACATAAATCCTAAACTACTCTCCCCCCTCTCACCTTTCCTTCGCCCTTGTCCTCGGCCTCCTCGTCCCTTGCCCCTCGCCCTCATCCTCGCCCTCGTCCTCGCCCTTGCCCCTAGCCCAACTCCCCTTGCCTCTCTCTCCTTGCCCCTCTTCACGAGCTCCATCGTGGAGCTCGCTGGGGCTCCTCGAGCTCCACGATGGAGCTCACTGTACCTCCTCGATGGAGCTCTAGCTAGTTCCATGATGGAGCTCGCTATAGCTCGATTAGCTCCATCATGGAGTCCCAAAAGCACAATGATGGAGCTTGTCAAGCTCTAGTGAGCTCCAACGTGGAGCTCGTGGAGCTTCATCGAGCTCCACGATGGTGCTCAAGGAGTTTGTCGAGCTCTACGATGTAATTCGAGAAGCTCCATCGAATAGCTCCAGTGAGTTCCACAATGGAGCTCGTAGAAAGGGGAGAGAGGAGAGGGGCGAGGACGAGAGAGAGGAAAGGGGTGAGGGGAGAGAGGAGAGGGGCGAGGACGAGAGAGAGGAAAGGGGGAGCGGAAACAAGGAGATGGGCGAGGACGAGGTAGATGAAAGAGGGAAAGTAAAAGGGGAGAGGGGCGAGGAGGAGGTGACGAAAAGGGGTGGGGGGTAGTTTAGGATTTAAATAGTCGAGTGCCCTAAATTTTAATTTATTTATAGTTTGGTGCCTTTTTTGATATTTTAAAAGATGAGTTTGAATTTTTTACATATTTCAAGAGGAGCACCCCAAAACACAATTTCCCCCCTCAAAAAACCAAGACTTTTGAAAAACTATAATTTTGTTTTTTTTTTTTTGAAGACAACCCAAATTTGAAAAAAAAGTGGATTTCCAATTTTAGGTAACTCAGGATATAAATATATTATGTTTTGTGTTTATGATTTTCGGATCAAATCATAAATATTTTAAAATTTGGAAGTCAAAATAGAATTAACTATTAAAAAAATTTAAGACGTTATTTTAAATTTGAAAACCACTTAGAAGTGTCAAATAGTTTTAGATAAAATATTTTTAGATAAGATAATTTAAAATAAAATATTTAGTAATCATACTTCAATAAAAGAAATTTAAAATGTAGCATTCTAAAATAATTTTGTCATTTTAGATTTTTATCATTTGTATAAAATTTAAAAATTTTATATTATTTATTACTAATAATCTAAATTATATCATCATCACAAATTTTTTACTATTTTCATATCATATAATTTAATTCTTCCTATTTTTTAAATGATAAATTTGCTTATAAACTAAATTAGTTTAGGGATAGATTCTACAAAAAAAATCATTATTTCTTGCAATTTTGCTTACATGTTAGTCTAAATGATGAGAGGTATTATTCTCTATTAGAGTTCAAATAGCTTGAAATAGTTTGCACACACTCACGATCATTAAAAGCTGATGTTTGTAAAATTAATTTTCAAATGAATCGAATTTTAATATTATGTAATGATGAGGCAACATCTGGTTATTTTAATAATATTGGAAAAATTATGTTATGAGTTTGTAAAATGAAAATATTCCTGTTTTGTTTTTCTTCCTCTTCAAATTTAAAAAAAAAATAGATCTCAAAACATAAAATATTTATGTTTTGCATTCCCAAAATATAGAAATCCAAATATTCCATCACACTTCCATGTTAGTAATTAAAAAAGATAAAATTAATCGGAAATTTTCAATAGAAAAAATGATTTCATTTTTAAATGTTTAAGACATATATATATATATATAAGTGTGTGTGTCTTTGTGTGATTGTGTGTGTGTTTATTTATTTATTTATAAGGTCATATATATATATATAAGCATAAAAATATACAATATATGAATATATATATTATACCTACAAATATACATATATATATATTAAACCTACAAATATACATATATATGAACCTACATATAATATATATCTATAAGTGTGTGTGTGTGTGTGTGTGTGTGTGTGTGTGTGTGTGTGTGACGTTACAAATATACATATATACACTACAAGAAAAGACGGAATTAGAAATGTCTAATTCTATTTCTATTTCTATTTCCATCATAATGTTCAAATAGCGATGTAATTAGAAACGGAAAGAATCTGTTACTAAAATGTTTCTTTGTAAATTTTTAAAATGAATAATGCATAATATTTCTAAAATGGGTACCAAAATTTTTCCATTGCTAAAATTAGCGACGGAAATGGAATCTCAAATTTAGTCGCTAAATTAGCAATGGAATAAAATAGAAATGCTAAGATCCATTTCTAAATTAAAAATAGATTTTGAAATGTCACTTTTCATTTCTAAAATCTACAACTGAAACATGTCCCATTTATTGTAATTTTTGTATGTTGGATACAATATACAAATACATGCAAAAACAATATAACCTATAATCAAATAAGTGCATGCACATATTATTTATCAAATGTTATTCACATTACATTCACTATTGAGTAACACATCTAATAACAAAAATAAAAGTCTATCGATTATAGTACACATTCATTACTTAATTAAAAAAGAATAATACAAAAACCAAAGATTTACAAAAAAAAACCTTCATTACAAAAAAATTATAACACAATATCATAAACAACTACGGGTCCTTGTCGAGATGAATATTGTCCTCCGGAGATCTGGATAGATCCTCATCAGAATGATGAAATAGAGATGATGTTTCTGACAACTTGCATATTATTTTCTCTATTTTCAAAATCTTTTGTTGCATTTGTTCTTCTCTTTTCATTCTTTCTTCCTCTCTATTCATTCTTTCGACCTTTCTTTTTTTTTCATTTCTTCAATTTTTGTTTTCATCTTTTAATTCTTTTGTTGTATCTCTTCATTCTTTTGTTGCATATCCTCATTTTTCGTTGCAATGTATCCTAAATTTTTTACATCTCTTTAAGCAACCTCTCATCAAATAGATTATTGTAATTGGAAGTTCATGATAAAGAACTCCAAATAGAACATGGATATAATATAGATGTAATTCTTTTGTTGTATCTCTTCATTCTTTTGTTGCATATCCTCATTTTTCGTTGCAATGTATCCTAAATTTTTTACATCTCTTTAAGCAACCTCTCATCAAATAGATTATTGTAATTGGAAGTTCATGATAAAGAACTCCAAATAGAACATGGATATAATATAGATGTATGGGTACCAAGACCATATACTCATCATTTTTTAGCTCTACTCTTACAGCCTGAGGGTAAATATGTGCAGCATCAATCTACGACATCTTTAGAGAAGGATATGTCAATTGTGAAGCAATGTCTCAACATAGCTTTCTATAATTGTTAAAATACAACATAGCTCATCATTACTATATTAAGATAAATTTATACCAGCACATGAAACTATCATCACCCTACTAAAAATTAATATAAAAATTGAATTAGTCATTATTTTTAATGAGTCCATATATAATAACTTATCAGTTATGGTAAAAAATATGTAAGTTTGCATATTAATTATAGTGAATGCCTAAAAATAAATTTGTTTATGTTGTTTTCTTTAATTAATTTAAATTTACTTATGACACTACAAGTACAAATTAAAAAACTCATATTAATATTATTTGATAGCTTGTCCACAAATGATTCATCCTTCTTCTTGTACATTGCTTGAACCCCTCAAATAATATTGGTGGGCATTCCAACTCAGCCTCCTGAAAAAAAATAATACTTACTATTAAGATACATGATACACTGTCACTCGTTTATTATCATTTGCATTCAAAAAATTCAAATAATATTAAATTATGAAAGATGCTTTTACCAAATCTACTAAAAGTTGGTAGTTCATGTTTTAACCTCTAGTATATTTTGAAGCTCATATTCCTTCACCTAATTTATCTGATCGATGATTCTGTGAGGTCGTCTAGGACAATGCCTTGAACTTTTTTCTATTTTAGTATTCTCTCGACTTAATTCAAACATTAAGAGGGACACAATTAGGCTTTTATCTTTACCATTCTTTTTATTTTCATTTGTCAAGCTTGTCATTATATCTCACACTTGCCATATATTTCCATATATCCTTCACCGAGACCACCAAAGTATTATTCCTTTTATACTTTTTCTGCATAAACGAAATAAACCAGAATATTCAGATTAAATATTAAACCAAATTAAAAAACTAGTAAATACATGAAAATTGTACCTCAAATCTTCCCAATAAAATTCTTTCATATTTGGAGGAACTTTGCCCTACTTTATACCTTCCTCAACTAGTTTCTCCTTAAATATCTTCTTGATTATATGAAAAGTAAAAGAAATAAACCCATAAGTACTTTAACATTAGTATGTACAAATACATATAAACAAAATACAACCATTTTTCTACTATAAAGTTAATATTTAATTCATACTTATTTCTTATCCAAAACATCATATACAAATATTATTTTAATTTTAAATAATAATGTTTGATAAGTAGCAAAATTAATATTTGTTATTAATTAAAATTACCATATTTTAACCATAATCATTTACATATAACTTTATTCATGGTTTTTAATTAAATTTTTTAGAAATAATATATATTAACTTGGCATGTGTGTGTGTGTGTGTGTGTGTGTGTGTGTGTGTGTGTGTGTGTGTGTATTATCATATATATATTATCAATTATGGGCCGGAAGAAACTTTTCTCATAACTTGGCATGCATATTATAGATTGTGAATATCCAACCATTGTTATCACTATAATACCAATGTATGAGCCTTTTAAGATAAGTGAGATGGAGCTAACAATACCTTTCGGTGCAAAATGAGATGAAGGCAGAATATTAGTAGTAGTCACTTTTAAGACATATATATATTTGTAGTGTTATCATTGCTGGATAAATGTAGATTTTTTTCTCCATGAACTATTATTTGACTTCCTCTACTCCTCTCCATATTTTGAGATTTACGACCACTTTAATAGTTACCTATCATACCAATATCAAGTTATATAAACATCAAAAAATACAAAGATAATAAAAAATGTCATTAAAATGTCATAATTACAAAACATAATGAAAAATAGATAGAAATTCATAGAAGTGAAAAAAAAATCATTTTAAATCCAAATTATAATAGTTTCAAAATAACCAACACATGATAACATGGAAGTTAATAAATATTTAGTCATCCTTGAAAATTTATAACAAATCATCTCTATCTACATATTCATAATCATCTGATTCTATAATTAATTCCTCCTCGTTATCTTCTTCAACATGCTCATCATCAATGTCCAAATAATTTTCATCTTCACCAAGAAAAATTTGAAGCTCATCATTTGCTCCATGAATGATTGGTTGAAGTTTCATATTATTCTTTTGAAATATATGTACATAGAATGGAGTAATAATAACATCCTTTTAAATAATTATCATAAATATTCTAAGTTTTATTTTACATATTGCCCACCAGTCACAAGTATTTCTTCTTGTGATTGGATATGTGGTGTAACACACTTGTTCAGCTTGGACCACAAAAAATATGACTCATACTTATGATAATATTTTTTATGATGCACATCCACAAGGTTGTATAGATGATGAATTCTAGTACATAGATTTAGAATATGAACAAACCATTCACAGTTAAATAGAATTGTTCTCTTATTTGGTAAAGTAGGATACTCAGCATATAGAATTTTAATTAGCCGATCATTAAAATTAATAGTAGATGTAGTAGAGTTAGAACCCTTAATACATACACCACTATTCATTACAACTTTATTTGAACCATATTTCAAAGTGTAAAAATTATATCCATTTACATAATATATGGGATATGTCTATAATTTTATAATGGCCCTTGTTCAAGATCATTTATTTGTCTATTACATATATTTGATAATAAAATTATATATACAAAATGATAAAAAAATAATACTTATATAATGTTTCACATTACTTTTTAGGAGCAAGGTTGATAAGTTATATACTAACAAATTTTTCTAGCTAAATTGTGAAATCTTTTTCAAGCTTTGCATCAGTGGAAGCATCATTAATATGTGGTTCTCTTTGCCTTAATTCCTTAACATAAATTCTTCAAAAATAACATTAAAGGTATTTTAAATTATTAAAAAGGTATATCACATACAATGATATAGAAATGAGAATTTAAATTTATTATATTTATTACTCAATATATGGTGTAACTTTCTCGTAGTTCAACAGGATGTATGTGTGTACAATATGATATCCCTGGTCATCCAAAAAATATATTGATTTTGCTCTACTATACAATCGACCCACATGTGTGAAAATGGAAACCATATCATTTTATTTTGATTCAACCCTCATACCATAATCATTATTTGATGACATTTTGTAATGTAGATTATACAATTATGGCAGAAATTATTGCGCACAAAATTCTGAAACATCTTCAATCATGTATACATTGCATATCAATCCTTCCAATTTGGTTTTATTTTGAACAATGTTTTTTATTTCATAAGATATCTAAAAAATATCATTAGAAAAAAAAATATTCATCTAATACATTTGAATTGTTAGATTAACAAATGAATATTATATAATCACAAAAATTGATCCATCCATCTATATTTCATAGGGTCTACTATCATGAATTTAAAAGGCAAGTGGACTAGAAGATGTTCTAATGAGTCAAAGAAGCTAGGAGGAAAAATACACTCAAGTCTACATATAATTATGGAGATGTCATTTTGTAATTGCTCCATTTCTTCTTTTGTTATGACATTAAAAGTGAGATTTAAAAAAATGATTATTATAGTCAATGCTTCCCCAATATTTTCTTGAAGTAATTCAAGGAATACTATGGATATTATTCTTTGCATGAATACATGGTAGTCATGACTTTTTATCCCAATAACTTATTTTCTTCATATCAACATATCTTCCTATGTTAAAAGCATATCCGTCAGAGTACCTGAGCTCCATCAATAATTTGAATAAAATTTCCTTTGCGTCATTATCAAAACTATAACAATCATTAGAAAATCTATTTATTGATTAGTCCTTATGTAACTCTAAATATGAACATAACTTTTTCAAATCCTTTCATGATTTGATATTATCTTATGTTTTTCCTTCCACATTCATGAGAGTATAAAAGTATTATCAAAAAAGTTTTTCTCAATATTTATCACATCTAAGTTGTATCTAATTAGGTTAGATTTCCAATAAGGTAAATCCCAAAAGATAATTTGTTTCTTCTAGCTGAAGTGATAATTCTTTAAAATTTGTCCATTAAAGTAATTTGTATCAATATCTATAATCTTTTTAACCCATAACTTTCAATTGCATCTAATATTTTGGTACCTAAGCTCAATGGTGGTGTGCCTTTTACAACTATATGGATTTTCTGAATGTGTTAATATTCATCAAAAATAGATATTTCATATGTAAGAACTTATGGTGATTATTAAACCAAGAAGTCTTTTCTCCTTTGCTCAAAGAAAATGCATCTGAGTCCTTTATGAAATAAGGACAAGCTAATTTTTCTATAGTACTCTATCCTAACAACGTTTAATATGCAGTGTAATTACTTAAATTCTAAATAAGTGTAGCTCAAATTTTGAAGTTCTACTAGATATATCATATGTTTCGATACCAACCTCCCATAATTTTTTAATCTCTAAAATTAGGGGCGGTAAAAAAATATCCAACTTATCTTTTAAGTTTCTCAAACTGAGCATGATAACACATAAATACATATATTCATCTTTCATGCACATCCATGATAGTAAATTATAAGGTATAATAATAACTAGCCATGAATAGTATTGTTACCCTATTTTTCCAAATGGCTAAAATCCATCTATGTACAGTTTTAATCTAATATTTTGACTTTAATCTACACATAAATACATGTATTCATCTTTCATGCACATCCATGGCAGTAAATTATACGGTATAACTATAACTAGCCAAGAAGAGTATTTTTGCTCTATTTTTTCAAATGGCTAAATCCATATATGCATAATTTAATCTAATATTTCGACTTTTATCTACAAAAGATGGATGACAATCATCAAAATATTTTTAAGAAGAAGAATCTAAGCAATGTCGCATCATGTCATCTTCAATAATATGCTTTTTGTGCTAACTCATATCATTAGTAATGGCTACAGATACAAATAATCTTTATAAATGAAGAGCTAATGAGAAATAATATATCTTCTTATAAATAATATATATTTTCTACCATTTACATGTAATATTTATTTTGTACCAAGGATAGTTTTAAAAATTACATACAATTGCTTCACTGTCAATGCCCCAATATATCATGCAGCCATTTATGAAGCAATGTATTTTTTTTACATGCAAACACAAACATTTCATTAACTTCTTTGTGGTGTATGATCTTTCTATCATGATGATATTCTTTGGTAATAATTCAAATAAAAACTAACATATTTCATCAAAATACTTTTCTAAAAAATAATGGTTTGCTTTTAAATTCAACAGTCTAGCCATCATATATAACTCTGAGTGGTCATATGGATTACCTAGCCAAACCTCTCTAATGATGCTTCAACATTTCATAAAATTATTTTGCTGATGATATTAGGATATCGTCAATGACACTTGAATTGAATGAAGGACCAATACTATTCTTCATAATTGTTTCATATATATCGTTAGGATTGGCATATTCCATTACAACATTTGAATCAAAACATCTATATATATAATGCTTTGTTGTTTGTGGTAGAACTACTTCTCCATATTATACCAAGAATATTATTCTCTAACAAATCCATTTTTTGCAAGATGATATAACACTATGTCCATATCTTTGAAACTCTAGTTGTGACATTTATGCTCATTACATGGACTTATTATTTTCATCTCGACCATAAAATCATGTTGTTTTTTAACAAAGGCAATAAACTCTTCAATCCCTTCTACAAACTCATTAGTCAAAAGTCATCTTTTACTCTTATATTTATCCATTGAAAATCATGTTATATAATATTTACATTCATGTAACACAACACAAACATATATTAAATTATAATAATATAGATAAAGACTTATTTGTAATAAAGTTATAGTAATATATTTAGGAAAATACATAAATCTAATAAAAAAGTTGTAGTCACATCATTATTAGATAAGTTTTGATTAAAATGAGATAAGCCATGTTGTTTCAATCTCTTAGATATTTATCAAAAACTATAAGTTGTAATTTTGTCATTTACATGAAAATTAATATTTGATATTTATCTATATTTGTGAAATTGTATTAATTAAGCAAAAAAAATGTGATAATTTATGATTTCAAAATTAGTAATATGTACTAACTAATAGACAAAGATATTTTTTGTAATAGAAACCCTAAAAAAATGCAATGCCAATGCATTTAAATATGTTAATGAAAAAATGATAAAAAATATCAACTAGCAATGAAGAACATAAATAAATTAATAGGGATATTTATTAATCTATATGAAGCATGTAGCATAAATAATCTTCTATGAGATGTGTATAATATTCATTTTTTTAATATAAAATAATAGGTGTTAATTATTGGATTGCACCTTTAGTGAAGTGTAGATTAAGCAACTCTATAAATTTTGAAATGAAGTTCTAATTTTTTTAATGGTTTTTTTGATATTACTTTTTAACCTTTGAATTACATACCTTCACAATTTTTTGTTATTCATTGTTATTACATTTCAACTTTTAGTATTTGTTAAAATATTTATTAAGTGTTCATTGCATACATACATACATACATACATACATACATACATATATATATATATTTTATTGTTTATGTTCCACACCTTCAATTTTAACATACAAATTGCATGCCTTTAAACTTTACATTGAAAAAATGCCGAGTATTGGTACCCATGTATCTAAATTTTATCCAAGTTCAATTTGGAGTTCATCATCATCTTTTTCCAATTACAATAATCTATTTGATGAAAGGTTGCACGGTAATATGTATAAAATTAAGGATACTTTATAATGAAAAAAAAGAGGAGATGCAAAAAAAATGAAGAGATGCAAAAGAAAATTGAAGATTAAAAAAATAGAGGAAAAAAGAATGAAAAGTGAGGAAGAAAGAATGAAAAAAGAGGATGAAAGAATGAAAAAAGAGGATGAAAAAATAAAAAGAAAAGAGGAAATGCAACAAAAAATTTTGAAGATGGTGAAAAAAATATGCAAGTTGACAAAGGCTTCATCCCCTTTTTATCATTTTGAAAAAAAATCATCAGATCTCCGGAGGATAATATCATCTCGACAAGGACTCATAGCTGTTTGTGATGTCGTGTCATTACTTTTTTGCAATGAATGTTTTTGTTATGAAATTTTGGTTTGTGTGATTATTTTTTGAAGTTATGAATGTGTATTGTAGTTGATAAACTTTTATATTTGTAATTTAATGTGTTACTCTATAATGGATGTTATGTGAATATCATTTGATGAATAATATGTGCATGTGCTTACTTGATTGCAGGTTATATGGTTTCTATATATATGTAAATATTGTATACAGCATGTAGAGAAATGGTATATGTTCCCGTATTAGTAAATAGAAATAGAAAATGAAGTTTTAAAATCCATTTCTAATTTAGAAACGAATCTTGTATTTTATTCAATTTTGTCATTAATTTAGCAACAATATCTGAGATCCCGTTTCCGTAGCTAATTTTAGTAATAGAAAGATTTCATCGCACATTTTAGAAATGTCTGGGCATTATTCATTTCTAAAATTTAGAAATGATCAATTTAGAAATAGAATCTTTTTATTTCTATTGAAATCACTATTGAACATTATGATGAAATCATAAATAAATTTGAGCATTTCTAATTCTATCTTTCTTATAGTGACAGGCACAACTTATAAATGAATATTTCTATATATATATTTTATATATATATATATATATATATATATATATGTTTATATATGTGTGTGTAGGGTTATAAATATAAATTTATACATACATACATACATATATATATATAAGTATACACTACAAAAAGAAATGGATTTATAAATGAAAATTAGAAACATCCAAATCTAGAAAATTAGGTACATATTTGAAATGGATTAGAAATGGAATTTACAAGACCATGAAATATTAGAAACGGAAAAAAATTTTCTTGCGAATTAGCGATGGAAATATTTAAGTTTTTTTAATCCATCACGAATAGAAATGTAAAATAAGATTCAGTAACACTCGCATGGCATTTAGTGATAGAAACTTTTGCATCCATTTCTAATTAGAAATGGAATGCGTATTTGTTTCTACTTTTTGCGAAGGATATTAATTATGTTGCTAAATGAGAAATGGCATGCATATTCATTACTAATTCATTTAAATTAATTATGCGATAGAAAGGTATTTCATTGCTATTTTAGGGTTGAAAATAATTTATGTCGCTAAAATATTATAATTAATTTCTAAGAATATTTGGAAACTTCGAATATTCTTAGGGTTTCGAGGATTTTTGGTTTTGATTCTGATTTTGTCTGAATTGTTTGTGGATTGTCTATCCTTCATATATTGATCGATGCACATTTAATTTACATTTGAGACATGAAATTATGATTTTCATTTAATCCACATTGTTGAATGATTATAAATATATATATTTTACATTACTTTACATATTTTCCTCATACTTAGATTTGTCAAATTATTTTTGTAACATTATTGAGTTATAAATTTTTTGTGTATTTTGTTATTGACCTATAGTTAAGATCAGCACAATTATTTTGCATTTTATTTCCTTAATAGTACTAGAAGAAATTTAATAATTTCAAAAATAATAATTCATATTAATGATACAACCTTAATAATAAACATATTACAAATACTAAAAGTTCATTTGTAATAAGAATAAAAATAGAAGAAAAGATTATGAGGATATACTATTAGAATAGTGAAACATAATGAACAATTGTAAGACTAAAAAAATTAGAAGCTAAGTTAAAATTTTATATAGTTGCTCTATCTACATTTCACTGAATATATAATAAAATAAATAATACCCGTCTTTTTTAAATATTAAAAGAAAATATATTACATGTCACATGTGGTATATGACTATGTATACTATATACTCCATATAGATTAGAAGAATTTCCCATTCATTTATTAATGATCTCTTTCGATATTTGATTTATTTTGTATATTTTTTTATTGATAAATTTTAATATATTGACAAATATAATTTTTTATTATTTCTATTATATGTAATATGTTTATCTAATTATGTAGTACTCGTTATTAATTTAGAAATTTATAATTATGACATTGCAAATTTTTCTTTATTTCTGTATTAATACAATTTCATCTAATATTGATAAATATCAAATATTTAGTTTTATTTAAATGACAAAAATATAACATATATCTTTTAAAAAATATTTAAGACATTGGAATAATTATAAAGCTAAAAATCAAATATTTAGTTTTATTTAAATAATAATATATCTTTTTATCCAAAATTATCTAATAATTATTTTACTACAACTTATTTGTTAGATTTATGCAATGTTGTGAAAATGTTACTACATATTTAATAGAAATAGATTTCTATGTATATTATTATAATTCAAAAAATATTAATGTTATTTGTTATAAGAATGGAAAACATTATATGACATGATTATCTATGGATAAATGTAAGACTGAAAGATGAGTTTTTAACTAGTAAATTTGTAGATAGGATTAAATAATTTATTGTCTTTGATGAAAAACAATTTGAATTTTTGGATAAAAAAATACGATGTCCATGTAATGCTCATAAATATCAAAATTAGAATTTCCATGATGTGGACATAGTGCAATATCACCTTATAAAAAATAGATTTATTTGTGACTATTATATTTGGTATAAACACAAGGAATTAGTTGTCATAAATAACTAAATATTATATACATAGAAATATTGATTCGACTGTTATAGTTTAATTTGCTAATCCCATCGATGCATGTGAAAAAATTTTGAAGAATGTTCTTGGTCCTTTATTAAATCTAGATATCACTTATGATATTTCAATATCATCCATAAAATAATTTTATATAATACTAACAGCTTCAGAAGAAGAGGTTTGGGAAGGTAATTCGTATGATCTCTCAAAGTTATCTGTGATGACCATAATAATGAATTTAAAGGAAAAGTATCATTTTTTAGAAAGGTGTCATGATGAAATATGCTAGTTATTATTTGAATTGTTTAGAAAAAATAATATCATGACATATAGTTTTTATGGCACAGAGAAGTTAATGCGAGGTTTAGGTTTGCCAATTTAAAAAATAGATTATTATATTAATGGCTACATGATATATTTGAGCATAGACATGGAAGCAATTATATGTAATTTTTATAACTATCCTCGGTACAAAAGAAATACAGCATGTTAAAAAAATAAATAAATATTCCTCACAAGAAGATATATTATTTATTATTGACTCCTCATTTACAAAGATTATTTTCATCTAATGCTACTACTAATGATATGAGTTGGCACAAAGAGCATGTTATAGAAGATGACATGTGCGACACTACTCAGATTTTCTTTCTTAAAAACATTTTGATAATTATCATCCATCTTTTGTAGATGAAAGTCAAAATATTAGATTTGGATTTTGCACAAATGAAATTCACCCATTTGGATAAACAGGGTAACAATACTCTTCATGGCTGGTTATTGTTACAATTTATAATTTACCACCATAGATGTGCATGAAAGATGAATACATATTTTTGTGTGTTATCATACCCGGTCTTGGAAAACTAAAAGATAAATTGGATATTTTATTGCAGCCCCTTTTTTAAGAGCTCTAATATTTGTAGGAGGATGGTGTCAAAACATATGATATATCTAGAAAGTAGAACTTCAAAATATGAGCAATACTTATATGGACTATTAGTGACTTTCCTAGATATTCATTATTGTCTAGATTTAGTACTGCATAAAAATTAGCATGTCCTTATCGCATGAAGGACTAAGATACAATTTATCTATGCAAAGGAGGAAATACTTATTAGTTTGATAATCACCATAAATTCTTACATGTGGAAGTGAAACATTCATTTTGATTGAATATTGATACATTTTAGAAAGATCATAAAGTCATTAAAAGTGCACCACCATTGATATCGGGTGAGGAAATCTTAAAAGTAATTGAAATATAAGGGTTTAAAAAAATTATTGATGTTAATGTAGATTGCGTTATAAAACAAATTTCAAAAAATTATCACTATGGTTGGAAGAAAAAAAGTATCTTTTGGAACTTATCTTATTGGAAAACAAATCTTATTAGACACAACTTAGATGTGATGCATATTAAAAAAAATTATAATATTTATAATAATATAATGAATGTAGAAAGAAAAATAAAAGATAATACAAAATAAAAAGAATATTTGAAAGAGTTACATAAGAACGAATCAATGAATAAATTCTCTAAGCCTTATTATAGTCTTGAAAAGGATGCAGATGAAGCTTTGTGCAAATGTTTGATAGAGCTTAGGTTCCATGATTGATATGCTTATAACATGGGAAGATGTGTTGATGTGAAGAAGCATACATTATTTGGAATAAAAAATCATGACTGCCATAATTTCATGCAGAGGCTAATACACATAATATTATGTGAATATCTTCTACAAAATGTTTGGAAAGCATTGATTGAAATAAATCTTTTTTTTAAATCTCACTAGTATTATCATGAGAAATGAAGAAATGGAGCAATTATTAATAAAACCCCTATTATTTTATGCAAACTAGAGCGTATTTTTCCTTATAGCTTATTTGATTCGATGGAACATACCCAGTCCATTTTCCTTATGAATTCATGATAGCAAACCTTGTGTAATACATATGGATGTATCCAATTGAAAGGTAATATAATTTTTATTTGTTAATCTAAAATTTTAATGTATACTGTGAATATTTTTTTATATTATATATCTTTTTCAGATATCTTATAAAATTGAAAAAGAATGTTCACAATAAATCCAATGTCGAATAATCAATATGCAATGCCTACTTAGTTGAAGAGGCTTCAACCAAAATTTTAATGGAGCTCCATAGAATCGAATTGAAAAATAATGTATAGTGTTTATATATCTATCTATGTGTATATCTATCTATATGTCTATATATCAATTTTAATATTATTCTATCAATCTATTTATATGTTTATCATTATATCTATCTATCTATTTATCTATCTATTTGTTTATCTATTTATCTGTCTATCTATCTATATATCTGTCTATCTATCTATATATCTATTTGTAAATCTACCTAATTGTCTATATCTCTATCTATCAATGTATCTATCTATTTATTTGTATAATTATCTATCTATCTAATTATTTATCAACCTATTATAAATCTATATATCTATCTAATAAACTATATCTCTATTTATCTATCTTTCTTTCTTTCTTTTTAAAATCTATCAGTCTATCTTTCTTTCTTTTTAAAATCTACCAGTCTATCTTTCTATCTATCTATATATCTATTTGTTTATCTATCGATCTATCTATCATTCTATCATTCTATCATTCTATCTATATATCTATCTATTTATCTATCTATCTAGTTGCCTATTTATCTATCTATGTATCTATCTGTCTGTCTATATCTATCTATATATATATTTCTTTATGTATGTATATATCTGTCATTCTATCTTTTTAGCTATTTATCTATCTATCTAAGTATCTATCTATCTATTTGTTTATATGTCTATCTATCTATCTATCTATATATTTGTCTATTTTTTTATATGTATATCTATTAATCTATTTGTCTGTCTATCAACCTATCTATAATTTATCTATATGTTTATCTATCTATATATCTATCTTTTTATCTATCTACCTATTTGTCTATCTATCTATATATATATATATATATATCTATCTATCTATCTGCCTATTGCCTATCTACTGATCTTCCTATCTTTCAATATGCCTATGTACCTTTCTGCATATCTACTTATCTGTCAATCTTTCTATCTTCTTATCTTCCTATCTACTATCTTCTTATCTTCCAATCCAATGTTGAATATTTTTTTATATTTGTTAATCTAAAAATTTTAATGGAGCTCCACGTAGAGCTCGTTGGAGCTCGATGAAGATCCTCAAAAGAGCTCGTCGAGCTCCAGCAAACTCGACACGGAGCTTGAGGAGCTCCGTTGAGCTCCACAAAGGAGCTCTAGTAGCTCCATCATCAAGCTCCAGTGAGCTCCAATTTGAGCTTGCTTGAGTTCGATGGAGCTCCATGAGCTACACGAAGGAGCTCACTGGAGCTCCATGAAGGAGCTCCTAGAGATAAGCGGGGTAAGTGGGGTGAGAAGAGAGGGGCAAAAGGTGAGGGTAGACGGGTGAGGAGAGATGGGCAAGGGTAGAGGGGCAAGGGGTGAGGGTCGAGGGGTGAGGGGTGAGGATCTCTATAGTGTTTTCAATAGCTGATATTCACAATACTGGACTTTGATTTTAAAAAATCAATAGCGTGGTAATGGTCGCCATTCACAACGATGGGCATTGTCACACTATTTCTAGACATACTGGTTTGGGCATATTTTTGAAACAAGCCTTACATTTTGAATTTTTTTTATTTTAAATGCATTATTTCCATACAAAACTCTATCTTTCATGCATTTTCTTATTTTTCAATTTGGTATAATATGATATAGTCTAAAAATAAATGCATTACAGTGTATTATTATTTTATTTTATTTTTGCAAAAAAAACACAAAAGGAATAATGCTTGGTAGTATCGGTGAAGAATACAATCAAACATATGATAAGTATGAGATAAAATGATAAGATTAGAAATAGAAAAAATAGTATAGTAAAGATGCAAACCCTAACAGTATCCTTCTTAGCATTTAGAAAAAGTAGTGAGAATACTAGAATAGCGAGGAGTTCAAGGCCTTGTCTCAAGTGGCTTACACAATTATTGATCAGAAAAAGCAGATAATTAATCATGACCTTCAAAACATACTGGAGGTTCAATGGTCACCTACCAACATTCAATAGATCTAGTATTATTATATTTTATTTTTTTTATTTTTAAATTTGTATGATCTAAGAGATAATATATGTGTGATAATGAATTGTATCTTAATTGTAACTAATCTTTTTTTCATGAGGTTGAGTTGGGATGCCCTCCAATACCATTTGAGATATACAAGCGAATCACAAGAAGAAAGATGGATCATTTGTGGACAAGCATTCAATTGGTATAAATGTGAGTTTCTCATTTTGTACGTGTAGTTTCATTTGACAATTACAAATAATAAAAATAATTAAAATTTTGATTATTTGGCATTATTTGTAAATAAAATGCAAACTCAAGTATATTTCTTTACCATAACTATTGATTTATTATTTATGAACTCAGTAAATATAATTACCAACTTCATTTGTAAAGTATTTTATAGCAATGAGTGGATAATTTTTTGTGGTATCATATAATCTCATTTAATATAATAATTGATAAGTTATATTGTATTTTAACAATTATAGAAAGCTATGGAAAATATGGTCGCAAATACTTCTCAATTAACAAATCCTTTCATGGAGGTGCAAGAGATTAATGTTGCACAGATTTACCTTCATATTATTAGAGTGGAGCTGAAAAAATGGTGAGTGCATGGTCTTGGTACCCATGCATCTGCATTTTATCTAGGTACCACCTAGAGTTCTTTATCATCATCTTCGAATTACAATAACATGTTTGATAAGAGGTTGTGGGAAGAGATGAAGGATATTCAGGATATATTGCAAAGAAAAAATGAGGAGATTTAAAAGGAAACCAGATAATTCAAAAAAAGAGAGGCTTAAAGATTGAAAAGAGATAAGAAAAGAGTGAAAAGAGAAAAGGAAAGAATGAAAAGAAATGTGGAAAGAATGAAAATAGAGGAACAAATGCAACAGAAGTTTTTGAAGATAGAGAAAATTAGGTGTAGGTTGGAAGAAGCATCTTCTATTTTTTATCATTTAGAAAAAGATCCATCCAAATAACCAAAGGATAATACTCACTAGGAGAAGGACTCAGTTATTTGTGATGTGTTATTAAATTTTTTGCAATGTATATTTTTCATCCGAAATTATGGCTTTTCTATAAATCTTTTTTTAATTACTTTAGTTTATATATTGTGTTTTGAATTTATGAACATTTATGTTGTTATCTGACATTTTATTCCATCATTGATGTTATGTGAATATCATTTGATGAATAATATGTGAATGTGCTTATTTGGTAGTAGGTCATATAGTTTCTATATGTAATTCAATATAATATACAGCATACAGAAATTACACAAATAGAATTTGTTACTATTGCAGATTATAAAAACAAAAAATTTTGTTTCTTAATCCATATCTAAATAGAAATAGATTTTTGCATTTCTTTGATGATCTATCGCTAATCTAGAAATAGATTATATGTTTCTTTATTTTTTGTCTCAAATTTAGTGACAAAATCCAAGATCCCTTAGTCATCCCTAAATTTAGTGATATATATATATATATATGAACAAACTATAAATATAAATAGAAATGTTTATATATATAAACTTAACATAGACAACTTATATATAAATATTTAAATATATATATATATATATATATATATATATATATATATATATATATAATTTTAAATATATAAATATTTCTATATATATGTAAATGGTTATAGTTATATACATACATACATGTGTGTGTGTGTGTGTGTGTGTGTGTGTTTATAGTTTATAGCCTTTAAAACCATTGTTTCTGTTTTCAAAAAACCATGGTTTTTGAAAAATCTTGATTTTTGAAAAACCATCGTTTCCTTTTATTATAGGTTATACAAAAAGAAAGTCTATAATTTTTTAATTGTGGGTACCTATGAACGTAAATACATACTTATATATATCATGATATATTTGATTATATATACATTTAAAAATTATTTTTTAGATGAAGTGATATGTAATATATATCAAGATGAATTAATAAGAAATTTTATGTTTTCAAATTTGAGTTCTCCACGACTCAACTATGTTTGAATTTAGTGCTTTTAAGAAAAGTATATATTCCTTTACATAAATTTTCATAAAATCTAAGCTATTTTACATTCATATTTTCATTTTTTTTCCTCGCTCACTCAAATCCAATCCATATTATTCCTTGTATTATAAATGAATCTTTAGGCTTTGGGGTCCATGATATTCATATTATTCATAAAATCCAATATATAATATTCTTTGTATTAACATTCATATATATGATCACTTATCATTATGCCCTCTATCCTAATTGATTGATAAGTGATCTATCTAGCAAGCATCTTGGCATAATGTATATGTTCTTTTTTTTAAAAAAAAATTGTTCCTAATAATAAAAATATTTATAATTTGGTCTCATTTTTAAAAAAAAAATTCATAAAAAGTATCTTAACCAAAAATATCATGATTTTATTTTTTGAAAATATCCATAATGTTTAAAAAAATCAAATTGTTTTATAAACCACTCTTCTCAACTTTGTTTATGAATGTTTTCGGTGTATAAACACACACACACACACATTATATACATTTCTTTGTTCGTTGTATATACATAAAAACATTTAAAAAATATAAGTCAATTTCTTCAGTGTATAAACATATATATGTGTGTGTGTGTGTGTGTGTGTGTGTGTGTGTGTGTGTGTGTGTGTGTTTAATAAACCATATGTATATACATATGGTTGTATGTATATACATATGCTATTTGTTGAATACATGCATATATACTTTATATAAAGATCAGCTATGCAGTTCTTTGTTCGTTTTCTCTAATTGTTGTAATAAATATAAAAACATTGTCTTTCATCCAACCTTCAAACATATATATGAATTCTCATGGTTTTTAGTACTCTTCTTATAACTATTAAATATTGGTCAGCCATCAATATTCATAATATAGTACAATTTGATAAGCTCAAGGTGGAATTATAATTAGACATATTTTAGTGATAGGCATCATCCAAGATAGACTTTTCAAACAAAACTAATTAGTTTTAACTTATTTAATCAAATATTTTAAGCTAAGTATTGGTTATTATCTTAAGTCTAATAAGGAAAAGATAAACATAAATTATGTTCCTTATGTCATAGCTATTATTATGTATGTTCTAGTTTATACTTGACCAAATTATAAAACATGTTAATATTATCAGTAGTTTGTACTTAACCAAATATAACACATGTTTGTATTATCAATAGTTTTCAATAACTCATAACTCGATATCACTAGGTTGTATTGAAATATATTCGTAGGTACCTTCAAGTGACAACTTAGTTATCTTGTGTCTGAACAGGCAAAAGCCCATTCTTCTTGTATAGACAAATTTTGATATGATATGTAATATAGACTCAAGGAGATAAACCTTAGGTTATTTAATAATCTTAAACGAAAAGCATTATTATGACATAAGCTATAAAAGTATGTAGTATTAAGATTGAGTTCATTGTATTTACTGATATATAATTGGAGACATATTATTCGTTATGAGAGTCGGAGTGTAAAATATTTATAAAAAAATCAATATTTCATAGTGGACTCAAGTACATTGATATATGATATCATTTGATACAAGATGTATTGAGTGAAAAGTATGTTGTAATTGAAAAAATATACACAGACAAGAAGACTACTAGTATGTTAATAAAATTTAATTTATTTAAATATGTGTTGGTATGTGTTTTCTCATCAAAGATATAGAAAAAGACTTTTTTTTTGAACACCAAGAGCTACAGGACCCACTTACGTGGGCCCTTACATCCCCTTGGGCCCCCGGAGAACCGAGCAGGTAAGGAGAATTCCCCTTGAGTGAAAAGTATGTTGTAATTGAAAAAATATACACAAACAAGAAGACTACTAGTATGTTAATAAAATTTAATTTATTTAAATATGTGTTGGTATGTGTTTTCTCATCAAAGATATAGAAAAAGACTTTTTTTTGAACACCAAGAGCTACATGGCCCACTTACGTGGGCCCTTACATCCCCTTGGGCCCCCGGAGAACCGAGCAGGTAAGGAGAATTCCCCTTGAGTGAAAAGTATGTTGTAATTGAAAAAATATACACAAACAAGAAGACTACTAGTATGTTAATAAAATTTAATTTATTTAAATATATGTTGGTATGTGTTTTCTCATCAAAGATATAGAAAAAGACTTTTTTTTTTGAACACCAAGAGCTACAGGGCCCACTTACGTGGGCCCTTACATCCCCTTACATCAAAGATATAAACAAAATTTTCATTTATCACTATACATACATATTAATATATGTGAAAAAATATTTAGTTTTAGTTATAATTATTGGTGGTAGGTGGACATTCAAATTCTATTTTATTAAGTGTTGAATTGAATTATGGGATTGCTAGAGTTTGAATGGATTGTACTGAATTTTATTTTAGAAAAAATTAATATTTTTTAGAAGATGGTTGAGGTGTCAAATGGGTCAGGCTGACTGGATCAACCCATTTTTTGGTTGCTTAATTGGGCCAGCATGCCATGCCAGGGATGACACGACTTGAGAAGTGCCTGCCCAGCATGGCTCACCGGCCTAGCTCGTACTTGGTTTGGGCTGGGTTGTGCCTAGACTTACTATGTCAGGCCGAATCATGCCGGATCATGCCATTTTGGCCTATTCAACATTGGGTCATCCCAAACATCAAATATATTTTAAAATTTTAATTTTAATACTAAATTAATTGATTAAATCAATACAACAAAAAAAATAAAATTACTATCACAAGTCACAAGTCATAACTAACAACTAAAAACAAATACAAATTACAAAATAACAAAGCAAGATTAAATCATTAAAAAATAAAAATAAATACATAAAAGATAAACTTATAAATATAAAAGATGAATCCTGTAAGTGAGTGTCTGAATAAATAAAGAATAAAATAATAATAAAAGCAGCAAGGTCAATGTCAAAAATAAATAAAGAATGATAATCCAAAAATTATCAATCTCTTAAGCATATGATGGTTCATTAGTGGTAGGTCGTAGACAGTATAATAGGCTCGATCTTAGTCATCAATCATCATCAAAGTCCCACTAATCATCATCAGAAACTAACTCCTCCACTTTTGTTGTAGTTGTAGCATGATCCTAGTGGCACAAGCTCGAATCATCATAATCATTCATGCATGCTAAAGTCTCACAATATTTGGCTATAATCTCAATGTCCTATCTGAAATCACATTCATTGCAATAAAAAAAACAAACTCTGATGATATACTTGACACCTGAGCAGTCAGTATATCTTGTGTCATCCTAGACAACACAGGATATGTGGACTCATATGATTTCCACCACTATAAAATATCAATGTTCTTATTATCAGTATGTGCTATGATTGAGCAGTTATTGATATCTAAGTACGAGATAGCTCACTCCTATTCGATGGTCCAACCCATTGTTTTCCCCTCACTAATTGAATGGAGAAGTCAACGACTCCAAATATAGTATCCATGTCCATACTCGGAGCATGATTACTATTAAAGGGGTAAACATAGAGGCTGAATTGGATCTAGCCTCAAAGACCCAACAACTGAGTTGGGTTTACTTAGAATCAAATACACTATTTTTTTTGTATATTATCCGGCATACCTTTTAAGGTGCCTAGTCCCACATGAATTTTTACATGTTAATATTTTTTTTACAATATTTGCATTATGTCAATTCTTCATTGGCCTAACATTTTAATTTTATATAATATTAAAGTGAGTCCAAAGTATTGATTTTTTTATAGTTTTTTATTTTTTAGATGTTTGGGTCAAGGTGACCAGAGAAAACAAAATTTTGGCGATATTGGGCCTTTCCATAAGGTTATCATTATCCATATTAAAATTTTCTATGTTTACGTTTAGATTATTTTTGTTATCATCATTAAAATTACTATTTATTATTTTAATTTTTTATTAGTTTATTAATTATATTGTAAATTTTGTATTTTAAATTAAATATTAATTTATATTAATTAAACTAAAAGTTGTAACCAAAATTAAATAAAAAAAAACTAAATTAAACAAAATTTATAAATTAATACCTATAATACATAAAATCTCATTTGTATTATGATGCCGGCACCATAATTGACAATCAACACTCCACACTTGAGACACAAAAGTCAAAACCAAAAGGAAAGACAGAGAGAAAGAGAGAGAAAAACAAGAGAGTCGAGAGAAAATGGAGAGATAATACGAGAGAGAAAGTTAAGATAAAAATTGAAAATGAGAGGGGATAATATAGAAATTTGAAATATATAATTTTTTTTAAAAAAATCATTTCTTTATTTTTTTTTTTTTAATTAAGTATATTTAATGGGCTGAATCATAACAGCTATTGGATTTCTACCCCTAACCGTTGGGGTCTAATCCAAGGGCTTAAAATGCATGTTTTTTTTTTACCATTGGGTCGGTCCGACAGGCTTCTAGAATCTATGGGCGGTTCGTGCAGTCAGGTTTGGTGGTTTAGACTTTGGAAATTGAACATGGACTCGCCCAAACACCGGCTTGAGATTCAACCATCCGGGCCCTAGTGGCCAGGCATGGTTTAGGTCGTGCTGATGAACCATGCCTTCGGGACAGGGTACCGGGTCATGATTGACCCGGCATGAGGCCCGAGTTACCTGCGCATAGCACAACACGAGCTGTAACTCGAGCCAGCCCGACATGAGCCTAGGCACGATTCTGGACCGTGCTATGTCGAGGCATGCATGCCTAAGTCGAGCTGTGCCTCAGGCTGGGCCCGAGTTGCCCGGCCCATTTAACACCGCTAGACGAGGTTTGTATTTTTGTATTATTGGAAGAAATAATTACCATCATGAAAAAAACCCCCATATTACTTTTCTTTTAGGGATGAAGAATTGTGATTTATTGTTCTAAGATAAAAATAATTATTGGAAGTATACTAAATTTTATAAAATTTATACGAAGGTAAAAAAAATGAGAGATTCCTATTTTGGGGCACCGAATATAAAATATTTATATTTTAGTATATCAAACTGATCATAATTAGAAATATATATATCAAATTTTAAAATAATTAAATTTTCCTGGACTAATATTAATCAACTCAATTTTGCTCTCCAAAATTTGAGAAAAAAAATAAGATTTAATTTAATTAATTAGAAAACTATTGTTACAAACTAAAAAACCATATTTCCGAATTTAAAGATTAGTATTTCTCAAAAAGTAGTTTTAAAAAATGTGCTATGTCGCGGTCATAAGGTTAACATCATTTGAAGACAAATCAAAATAGTTATATATACATATAAATATATATGAAAACACATATAAATATACATAAATATATGTAAATATATAAACATATATACAAATCAACACACACACACACACACACACACATATACATATATATATATATATATATATATATATATATACATATATACACACACACATATATTTATATATACATATATATATTTATATACATATTTATAAATTGTTATATATAAATATATTTATATCATTATGTATAATAATATATATACATAGAAATTTATATATATGTTTATATGCATGTGTGTGTGTGTGTGTGTGTGTGTGTTTATATAGGTATATATATATATATATATATATATGTTTGTTGATTTATGAATGTTATATCAACATATATGTTTATATATTTACATATATTTCTATATACGTATATAAGTGCTTCAATTTATATTTGTATGAATATATAATTATTTAGATTTGCTCTTCAAATGACATTAACCTAGTGACCATATGGTACATTATTGTTTTAATAATGTGGAGGGCATAGGGTTGAATATCATCTTGCCACATGTAGTATTAAACAAATTATTTAAAGTCAACTTCAAAGAAATTAAAATTTCTGAATTTTGAAATGTGATTTCTCATTTTACAACAACAGTTTTACAATTAATAAAATCAATGTTTATTTTATTTTTCTAAATTTTGGAGGACAACATCGGATCGCTTTTTTTTGTACATAAAAACATAATTATTTTAGAAATTATTACACTTTTTTAATTATGAAAAATTTTGTACACCAAAGCATAAATATTTTATATACCAAAACATAAATTTCCCAATAAAAGTTGATAGACAAATTTACTTCGCTTTTTCATCAACATCACAATGAAACACTTTCCACTTTAGACGTTTCACTTAAATTTTTATGTAAACACTTCTTCACTATGTTAAGTTTTTTGGGCAACACAAAATATCATGGCAAAAACATAAACATCTTGGAAAAAACATCATCAAAACATCTACATCAAAACAACTTTTTCAGAACATCATTGTCAAAACATCTTTGACAAAAGATCTTCAACAAAACATCTTCGTAAAAACATCTTGAAAACATCATCAAAATATCTTCGTCACAACACCTTCATTAAAACTTAAAAAAAAATCATAAAAATATATTGGTACAAACATCATTGTAAGTAAAAAATTTTTCACATGCTTATCATTTTACACATCCTACTACAAGGTTATGTTCAAGATTGCACCACTAACTAGAACCATCTAGCAAAAAGAGACAAATAGAAAGAGAGAAAGAGAAAGGGGGGGGGGGGGGGGGGGAAGAGATGGGGAGAGAGGGGGGAGTGAAAGGGGGAGAGGGAGGGAGAGAGGGACGGGGAGAGGGACCTGGAAAGAGGGGGGGAAGAGGGGGGGGGAGAGTGGGGGAGAGAAAAAGGGGGAGAGAGAGAGGGGGTAGAGAAGAGAAAGGGGGGAGAGAGAGAGGGGGGTAGAGAAGAAGGGGGGGAGA